>JANHGN010025765.1:0-23570 GCA_024605025.1 Megaceryle maxima | reverse complement strand
AAAGAAAACTAAAACCCCACCCCACCCAAGCCAAAGGCGGCACACACACACCCCCCCCTTTCCCCCCCCCCCCCCCCCCCCGCAGGGGGGCCAAAGGCCGGGGCCCCCGTTTGGGGGGGGGGGGGGGGGGGGGGTAGCCTCTCTCCTATCAGCCCCCCGGCAGCTCAGCGCCGGGCTCCTCTCCCCCACCTCGCCCTCGTCCATAGGTTGCTTCTTCCTACAGAGCGGCCGGGAGCTGATCATTGTTAGAGGCCGGGAAGAAGTTCGCTCCTCAGCAGCGGGCCTTCCCCATCTTCTCCTCAGGACAGACCGGCGCGGCTCCCCCGGCGGCCGCTTCAGGCAGGGCTCCCCATGCCGAGCTCCGGCCCTCCCCTCCTCGCAGGCGCGGCTTCGCGGTGAGTCCACCTTAAGCGAGATCCACCTTAACTCCCAGTCCACCTTACGAGAACGGTCCACCTTAAGCGGCAAGTCCACCTTAACAGCCGCCCGCGCCCCCCGACTGTTTGCACACAGCGGGGCCGGGGGTCACCCCGCAGGTCCCGCTGCTCAGCCCGGGCCTCGCCACCCGCCCGGGCGCACACAAAGCTCTGCGGAGCGCGGCGCGGCCGAGAGCAGAGTGCCGGCCGCGGCGCAAGCGCGGTGCCCGGTGCGGTTGGGGGGGGGCGGTGTTGGAGGCAGGCGCGGAGGCGGTGGCGGCGGCGGCCACCTGAGGCGGAGGGGGCCGAGCCCGGCGCGTTTAAAGGCGCCGCCGGCCCTGAGTCAGCGGCGCGCACGGGCCCCCTGCACCCCGCAGCGCCGGCCGCCGCTCCTCGGCGGGAGCAGGAGGGCTGCTGCCAGTTCCCCCCGAACCTTGGAGAAATGTTTCTGACAACTAAAGAAATGGGTTGGTTGGGGTGATTTTTTAAAAAATTCACCACAGGATCAGTGACAGGGCCCAGGCGGGGACCTGAGAGCTCATAGATGAGCTCACAGATGAGCTCTGGTCCTGGTCCCCACATTGCTTCTCCTTACCCATCCCTGCGTTCTCAGAGGGGAGCTCCTCAGACCTCCACCCTGGGGAGTGAGGGAGGGCACCTCCATCAAGCTCTCCTCAGAGGAACCTTTCCAGATACCTTACTCCAGAGCTCAATGTGCTCTCACAGTTGCAAAGAAAAACTTTTCCCAGCCTGAGCCTGCTATTTGGTTTGGGCCATCATCAATCTCTCGCTGTGCAGCAACCCTCAGGTTTTGCCCTGTGGGTGTGAGCCCGCAGGTCATTCCCTATGTTGCACGAACCTCTCACACGGTTGCCCCATCCCTTGCTCCAGGCTGCTCAGACCTACTCCTGCCAGCCTTGGTGGTATCCAGAACACTCACGTGCTCGTTCCAGTTTGTCTGCATCCTTATCAAAATGTCCAAAGCAGAACATTGTATTCCAGCTGCAGAGAAAATGGTGCGTGTCATGGGCAGCGCCTCTGCTCGCACGTTCCACTCTGAAGTTTGCTTTTTAGATGATTATGCTGTATCGACCTGTGCGTTGACCTGTGTCAATACCAAACACTGCTCTTGCTCTGCTGATACGCAGTTTGGAGGGTGCTCAGTATCACGGTGTTCGATACTGTGTTGCTGAGCGTCTGCAGTTACCACTATTCTCAGCAAAAATTAGGAACAAGCAGCACCTCACAGTGTCAGGCCTTGTTTTCTACACAAAAGAAGTGGCTGCCTGATAACAATGTCTGGCCTCTGGTCCATTGCCCTTGGTTATGAGATAAATCATGTTCAGGTACCACCCTGCACTTAACATTTTGGTGGAAAAACGACAGCATAAACCAACGCTAATACCAAAGTAGCAGTGCCTGTCTGCTAGTAATTTGCATCTCAAATCCCAGCAGTTATTTAGTGCTTGGTGGGAACTGTATAAGTAATAAGGGTATTAAAGTGTATTATAATAGGAATTAACATAATCTGTTGAAGTAGCCTTTAAACCAAAACCAGACTAGAGCACCTTTGTATTTTCAGCAGAAATTAATTTAAAAATGACTTAAAAAAACCCCTAACAATATAGTTAATCACTTGTTTTCTTTTTCACTTCTAGGCCTGTGCCATACATGAGGTCTAAAATTTCAGGCGTTTTTTCAGTGTTCACAAGGGATTAGTTCAAAAATTAACCCAGAAACCAGTAAAAATGGCAAATGAGATCAAAACTTGAAAGAAAAAAAAAAAAAGAAAAAAAAATCAAGCTACTTGGCAAACAACAGAGGAATTTATTTTAGCAGTTGTTAAAAGCCACCATCTCTAATGCAGAGGATAACAGTTGCAAAAGTTTAAGGCAGGAAGTGGGGGAAAAAAAAAAGTTTTGAAACTTCTAAGATGATTTCTAGGCAGGCAAAACCTTGGATCTCTCTTGACTGGAAAACAGCCAGGACACCATGGTTAGCAAATGTACTCTTGCGAGAGCTGTGGTTAAATCTCTAGTGACCACAGGTGTTTCTGCCTTTACTTTCCTAGCTCAGACACGCAGTCCTAGTGGTGGGTGAAGGAGGAAGTTGATATGACTGCTGCTCAATTAGAGGCCAAAATATCACAGCGATGAATGTTCTTTGTTCTGTACTCTGTGTGCTTGTTTGTTCCTTCACGTGTTGTTGGCTGTGAAAAAAAAGAAAAAAAAGTGTTTAACTTAAATCAGTTTTGCTCAAATGTGAGTTCTAAGGTAGCTTTTGGCGTGCAGCTGTATACAGAGCCAGGTGGCAAAGTCAGCCTCCTCCCTATTGATATTTTATTTTTATTCTAAGCAAACCTGGTTTGTTTTTAAGCAAACTCACTGGATAGATTTCTGGTGAGTACGTGGAACTTCAAAGCAGCATAAGAATTGTGAGGTCTCTGCAGGGATCAGGACCGAGTTGTAGTGGATTCCCTGCACACACAAGGCATGACACTTTCTTTGAAGTGACAGTTTAACATTTGTAGCAGTTAAATGTCTCTCAAATGTATTTTCCAAAAATAGGCTAGTGAAAAGATTTCAGACTTCTACACAGGTTTAAAAACTTACCCAGAGACAGCTAACAAAATGTAATGCTACTTGGCAGCAAATACAGTTTGGAGAATTTTGGAGTTCACTCTGCAGACACATGGTATTAGCAAAACATTTGTTCGGTTGGGAACAAAGAGGGCTGAAAAGCTTGTTAATTAAAAGTAGGATTCCTCAATTTTTTTATTTTTTTTTTTTCCCCGTGTTTTGCTGATTAAATGCTTATGCTCTATCAATTCTTCCCTGATGTCCAGAATTCGATGAGAGTATGTTTAGGCCAACATCCAACAAATGCAATTCTGTTCTCCTCCCACAGTCTCCCATTTGCTAATGATAAAAGTACTACCACCAGCACGTACTCAACTACTTCCTCAGATGGAGGCATTAATCTTTGAGGGGATGGAGTGTATAGTTCAATTTACTAATGCAAAACATGAGTGGGGGAAGATCTACTGCTGTGATTTATGATGGGTGGAGAACAATATAAGCATACACCCAACTGTGGGAAAGCTTGGAATATTTTCTTGAAATTCTTTTTCTAATGTAATACTTTATTCTTTCTTCTAATTCACACATGAAGGGAAACAGCAGACAATGGATAGCTTGGTATCTCAAATGATACTCTTTTCCAATACCATGTTTTAATCAATAGTCCTAAATATGGCTGTTTCTACCTGCTGGAATCCAAGAGTGCTGTCCTTACCTCTGGGCTGCAGAGGTATGATGTAATTGTCTCTGACACCGTCTCTATGCTGTTGAATTGGTTAAAACCACAGAAGTAGGAGGCAATATTATGCAAGAACAAGCCAACTCAGAATAAATATTTATAGTAAAGACAAAACAAAGATTTCTGTTAAGGTCTAACTTGTCCTCAACATAGTCCAACCTATGGAATAAATTAGGTATACACCCAACTAGTAGTTCAATAAGTGACTGAAACTCACATAGGTACAACCGCACTAGTTTTAAACAAGCTTTCCCAGTAACCTGGAGCAACACACACTTCATTCTGGGACTGCAAAGTCTAACTTGGAAGCTGTGTGGATGCTACAGAGAGCTAGGGCTGCTGCATACTCATCTCCTTGCTGCTATTTGTACTTTGCTGTAGATACCAGAACTTCCATGGACATCTGAGACTTCAATCCCATCCTGATGTACTCGAAGACATCCAGCCCTCTGTAGCATCCACCCAGCTTCCAGGTGGACACATTTCACTACGTCTCCTATGACAAGGGACACTTTACATTGGCTTCTATATAGCAAAGACCTGCATTCTCACATCCCAAAGAACCTGTGTCAGATGCATGACATGTTTCTTGAGGCCTAGCTACTTACTACCAGCATCCTCTGTGGGCCAGGCAGCTATCTTTCCCAAGGTCCTCATGGTTTTGCTTTTCCAGTTGAGCAACTCCATCCTTGTGTTCCCCACACTGCCCGATGAGAGATCGGAAGCCTCACTGCAGCCACCCGCAAAGCTGAGCCACTGTATCGGGAAGGCGTGGGGAAATCCTTGGCCAGATACAATCACAAAGAACAGGTTCTTTCGCTTGCTATGTATTTCTATTTTGAAATTAAAGTTCTGCTTGATGCAGAGGGAATCTCCGAGGCCCTCCTGTGTAATCTTTTTATTACAGCAGTTGCCTCACAGAGAGATGCGCTAAGGGCCAGGAAAACAAATCACTGTTTCTGGAGGAAGGGAAATACTGAACTATGAGGCTTGGGCACATGAGCAAGATGTGACTGGACAAGTTACTGCACATGAACTTGAGTGGACAGAGCCTTCTAATTGTCCACACATCTCCACTTTGTGTGAAATGAACGTTTAAGCCTGAAGATGAGCTTTAACATAAGCTGTAGTGCAGTCCTAGATAGTTGTAGATAGATTGTCGTAGATAGATGCAGTCTGAGGTAGCGCTACTGCTGCATAATTAATTTTCTTCACAGAAATGGATGCTTCAAACTTATTCTGGGTACTTGATAGCCAAAAAAAGATGGATAGAGTAGCACAAGAGAAAAGCTCAAGTATGGCTTAGTTTCAGGATACATCTGGATGAAAAGCAGATACTGTACTTATGCAGATTCACAATCTGATTCAAATTCAGACATGTTAAGACAGTTGCACATCCATTTTCCACAAACATCCTAATAACTGAGCATAATCTCCAGCATCTGGGCAGAGCCAACACTAACCTGAATGCTGGAATTTTTGCCAGATTCATCAAGGAGTGGAGGAACTGAATATGCAGTGCTTGGCTGAAAATCAGTTTGGTGGAAGAAGTATGTGGAAGGTCTACAAATATCTTTACGTGGTAAAAGTAAATATTAGCCTAGTACTAATGACTAGAAGGCAAGCTGCAGGCTGAATTTAATGGAAAATTAAAAGGACATCTTTTAATCGTACTGTTTTCAGGTGACTGTTACTAGGTTTGATTCTGGCTGTTACAGCAAGGGTAAGACAAAGATTATAGCAGAATTGCACCAAAATCACAACAGGGTGAGTTTGCAACACAGCCAGGTTGTGTTGCCTTCCTTGAGAGGTTAAATGAGTAGATTAATTTGGAGCCCCAAAAGCATCTGTAAATTTACAGCAGTGGTGTAAATTATGTCAAGAGTATTTGTTCATACCTCACCAGGAATCTGCAGGAGGAACTGCAGCTTACCAACTCTGGTAAAATGCTTTTATCTTAGAAAGGGAGCGATCCTCCACTCACAACGTCATCTTTCAATCACCGAAACTAGAGACACTCAATTAAGCGATGGAGTTTACAATCTCTTCCCTGCCTTTCACAGCCACCTGCTCCCCCCACCAGTCTCATGCACAGCTGAACTGAAGACATTTAGATGGCATCAAAACATGGGATAACACAGCTGGAAAGACAAGATGTTTAAACTATTAGGGCATTGAGGTTATTCAAAGACCCTTTGCTGGAGCAGCATGGCACAGGAGAGGCAGAATCACTTTCCATGCACTTCCATGGGCCTGTCATATTACATTCTGGATTTATTTACACTGTGGGCCCCTTTATTGATTAATACTGCTGAAAGATTTAACTAGCCACTGAATTATCCTGGCAGGCCAGATCTGAGATGTTTTATTACCCCTCTCCCCACACATATACACCATCTCACTGAATAGACTTTATGAATTATTGAAGGTGGTGTTTTAATATACTCAGCAAGGTGCTCTGGCAAGAGGCTCCTTGGTTCCTCTGGCATTTTAATATCAGATGTGTTTCAGCAGCTGGCAGAGGGCTCTGGGCACTAAAGGCTGTACTCAGTGTTCAAATCTGTTAGTGCTCACATCAAGGACCATTACCTAACCTGCCTGTCAAGCATCTGATTATATTAAAATGAGGTTTGCCAATATATGAGTGCACCCAGAGCAGTCTGTTTTCAGGCTAATTGGAAGCTATTTCTTGACAGAATGAACACTGCTTGTCCATAAATCAGCAGGCATCAGCATGCAGTTTCTTACAAGATACCATCTCTGGCCCATGCTCACCTTCCTCAGCCTCTCTCCACATCCACAAACACACCTTGGTCTGTGCCATCTGTGGGGCTCCTCATGTCAGTCCTGGTGAAGCCATGGTTTGTTAGAAGGGGACACAGGCCTCGCTTTAGCCCTTGCTCTGGTCCTCTGGGACCCCCCTCCAATGCCCACTCAAGTCAACAGGATCCTCTGCAGCAGCTGCAACATGCTTCAGCACTAACCCTTGCTTTGGTGACCTCTCTGTCAAAAATAACTGCTCACCTCACATCCCTTATCTTTTACATCTGCAGAGTCATACTTTTAGGAGGCCATAAGGTTGCTCAGCCTTCAGCCTGTCCTCTCCAGATAGGGTAGAGGTAACACAAGCTGAGGAGGGGGCATGACACATACAGGGGAAACCTCCAGGTTTAAGGACCACCTCCTTCGCCTGGAGAGAGCTGAAAAATCACAGTCAGAAAGAACCTGTCAGCCCAAGTAGTCTTTCCAAAGCAATCCAAGTGGACAGTGAAGTTACATTTACTACCTCAGGTGTCTTTCACCTTCCCAAAAGCAACCTTAAAACAAAAACCACCTATGGAAGCTAAAATATTAGAAGCCATCAATGACTTCCCAAAGAAGCCTATATCTGTCCTGCTATGAATCAGAGGCCTCATTGTTTTTCTTGCACCAAAACCTGGCCATCTGACAGCAGGTTTAACACCCTTTCCCTTCTGAATTACAGCAAAGAGCCAGAGAAGGGTGCAGCTGTATAGGAACAGTCACCTTTTCCTCTCTGTCATGAACCTGGGAATTCTAAGACCTGTAACAGCTTAAAAATGGGATTCTCAGGCATTTTCTTTGCGGCTGGGCTCTTTCTGGGGTTTGGTGCTTCAGCACCACTGCCCCTGGGGAGGGGAGGCATGGCCAGGAGCACCCTGCACCTAGGACCAGCTCACTTGTGCTGGCTGACTTCAACCAGCAAGCTTTCAGCTACACCTTGGGAAGGGATGGGTAATGAAACTTTCCTCTTTATGACTAACTGGCTTGGAGGTGTCTGTGTTTTCAAGTAGACCAGTAGCACACACAATTTCAAGTAGACATTGCTGTAGCCAAGGCCTTACTCATTCCATGTAAAGCCCGAGTAGAAATTATAGTTTTCTTTATTTACAAACATAGGTAAATAACAGCTGTAACACTGAGGAATGTCCACAGGAGATACAAACAAAACATAAGAGGATTCAGCAGCAGTGAAGATCTTTTCCTGCACAGCAGAGCACTGTCACTGCTGGAGCCTTTCTGGGACAGGTTGGACAAACATCTGTTAGGAATAACACAGGCAAGGTCAAACCGTAGCCTTGGATGAGCAAGCTATGTCATTCACAGCTCTCTGCCCCTGCCTGTGGTTTGTTTTTAGTGTTCTGGTTTTGGGCAGAAGCTGAGACTTTTAAAAAGCCCAAGATGAGCAGTTAACCTCCAAGGTCTGAGTTAGGAGTAATCATCCCAGACCCACTCCTACAGATACAAAGAAAGATCTCTTGGTGGTAAAAAAAAAAACCTCAGGCTCTTTCTCTGGACCTGTTATCAGCCAGCTTTTTCAACTGACAAGGACAGGCTGCCTCACAGAAATGTAGAATTGGGCACAGATGCACCCTGCAGTGAGTCTGGCCCTTGCTGTTTGCAGCAGCAACAGCTGGGATCTGTACCTGTGTTGCAACACTCCAAAGCAATGATCCCTTGTCCTTGCACATTTCTAGGAAAACAGAGGGACAATTCTCCAGCACTGAAGCAATGAGTGATGTGGAAGAAGAGTTTTCAGCGAAACTCTCAGAAGAGTTTCTTTAGTGTTTTCAAACTAATGAAAAAAAAAAAACGACAACAACAAAAAAAAGAACATTGATCTGCTAAGATAGTAGACCTGCCCACATCTGTACCCCAACACTTATTGCCACACAGCAAAGAGGAAGATCTAAGGGCAAGGAGATAATGAAATAAGAGCTATTTTTAATTCCCCCCCACACCCATCTGAGCTCTCTGCTCCATGAATTAACAAAGCCATTGCCCAGAAATACAGTTCAGGTGAAGCACTTGGCTAGGACTGAAGATCTCTAGCTGCTGACTTCCTGCCTGACGAATCAGAGGTGCATTTCCAAGACATATTTAGGTACTTAACTCCCCTAGATTTCTGTCTCTTCCTTTCCCGCATCTCTGTAAATGGCAAGGTCTCTGAAGACCTAATTTCTCATAATTATTTCTGTACTACTTTGATTTTGGTAGTGACCGTAACACAGTAATGGTTACGTCCAATTAAAGATCAGAAATGTACACATCTCAGCATTTATTATCTGCTCTTTGTCAAATGCAAGGAGGAACAATCACTAATAGAATCAAATACCTGAGTGAAAGCAGGAGGAAAAAGGCTAACTCTGATTTAGGAATTCTCTGTCCATAGCTAATGCTCTCCCCAGGGCTAGGTACAAGCTGTGAGAGTTGTTCTGCTAATAGGCCAGGTAAACTCTCCTGTGTCCCATGAGAGGATTTTGTTTTTATTGACACTAAAGTGTTGCAGGATGCATTCAAAGTGTATATCCAGACATCAGGAAGACCTGGCAGTACAGGACAGCAAGATCATCCAGAACTGAGGGCTGTGAAGCTTTCCCATGACTCATGAAATTGTAGTCAAATATTCCATGACTCATGGATTAACCTAACAAAACCCAGAGGGAAGGAAAGCCATTGGGTTGTTGGTTGACAAGAGCCTTTTAAAATTAGCCCGGCATAATAAGCAGGATACCAACATCCTCTTTCTGACTCTTGAGAAACTCGTAAGGAAGAGTTTTATCCATTCACTTATTACCAAGGGACCTCAGCTGAGGTTATGTAATTAGGATGGGACATTTTTTGCAGCTTCAAGGCCTGAAAAGCAACATTAATATAATCTGGTTACAGAAAGCATGACAACATGCAAGAAGCTATTAATACTAGCTTATATTTAACTGTGGATCCCTTCCATTCTACTGCAAATAAAATTTATCAAACAAAGACACAGAAACCAACATGTAACCATAAATAAACCACAAGATAAAGTATAGTAAATAAGGTTAACTGCCCCCCTTCTGCCATGGAAGGGGAGTCCAAACATACATTTTCAGAGTCCTGGGTGCATTCATGCTCCCTGCTTTGCAATGCATGTCCTGGGGAGCTCTGGGCACCTCTGCAACTACAAGAAGATAATCATGCCAGTAAAATAAACAGTGCAGACAAACCCCTCTAACCCCACTATACCTCTGTTCTCTCTGTAAAATAGGGTGAGTGGGATTGCAGAGTAGAGAGGGTGAAATACCTTGAACATTGTGGGGCCAATGGTTGATTGCCATAAAAAGGCCATAGAAAGGCCTGGGATGCTGCTGGTTGAACAGGTATCAATTCTAGAACACCGCAAAGGGATTGGCCATGGAAAGTTTGTCTGCTCTGGGACTTACAGGGGATAGAAAGTGTCCCACTATTTTTAATTTGGCATTCAGTTGTGGCCTGATCCTTACCATGCCTAGGATCCTAATGGCCTGTTTGAATTCTGTTGTATGGACATAGTACTACAGACTTAAGTCTAGGGAGCAATATATTTTGCATTTAAAACATCACAATCAGTTTGGTTTAAATAATACGTATTGTATCATTCCAACAATACCAGTTACATTAGAGATCTTTCTCCTTCGGAAGCTACATATGATAGAGGGAAAAAATGAGCAGAAGTTTAGAGTTAAAATGGCATCTAGGGGAAAGAGTGGAACACTAGAACGTGGTTTTTTAGATAACTTGTTTATTTTTGGATGACATTATTCTGCAGTTCCTAAGACCAGAATTTGCTTGGCACATCTTCCTTCAGATCTCAAGGTTTACCCTGAGAATCAGATTTTTCTGTCAACAGCCTTAATCTTTTAAACTAATATAGCATCTTTCAAGAAAAACTCCAAGCACTTCATAGTCCTCAGGTTGTATGTTTTAAGATTACACTCAACCATCCTCAATTTAACATCACACTCGTACAGGAGTCTAGAGTCTCAGCCAGATGAAGCAATTCTAATCACATTGGCTTGTGCCAGCAGAGCAGCTGGCTGATGCCAGCCAACATGCTTAGGAAGAGAATCAGCTTGAAAGACATGTGTAACCACTCTGGCATCTGGTTAATATGTCACCAGACATCAAATTAAGGCCATGTTAAAAAAAAAAGTCTGCTGATACCTGTATGGGTACAGGCTGTTGTGTAAGGCACAGAAGATCTGTCCCCATGACTCTGACGTAGAAAAAGCCACCATACATGAGTAGGAAACAATAGGAGAGCAAGACGCACACATTTACTCTCACACATGCATATTCATTCTGATCATTGCGTGTGGGTAAGAGCTGAGAGGATCAGGTCTTTGTACGTGGGAGGTTTAGTTTCTTTTACAGTGAGCTTCAGAGGAACAGTCCCCTGTATCTACATAGAATACCCCAACAACTTCAAAAGAAATATATATAAAAAAGGAAATATACCAGAAAAATCAAAACACAGACATTACCAGGCACTGCAAGGCAGAGAGGTTGTGGAGTCTCCTCTGGAGATTTTCAAGACCTGCCTGGATGCATTTCTGAGTGATCTGCCCTAGTTTTGGTCCTGCTCTGGCAGGAGGGTTGGACTTGATGATCTTCAGAGGTCCCTTCCAACCCCTAACATTCTGTGATTCTGTAAAGGCAGCACTGTCACCGAGGATGAGAATTGCCACCCACAGACCCACCCACATCAAACCAACCTGCCTAATTTGATCAGAGGAATTCTTTGTGGTTGGATTCAGTTAGAAAAGACCATGCACAAATAGGCCCCGAGGCAAATTATAACATTTTAGCAACATAAGCATGCTCTTATCTGAATCACAGAAGTTCTCTTGTTACACAACAAATCAAGCATCCTCCTGATAATTGTTTAGCCAGCTCCCTCATGATGCAGGAGATGTACACTGTCTGCATCACACAGGAAACGTCCTGCCAGCCCTGGCTATCGGCACGGCATGGGCCACGTAACAGCATCACTCTGCATCACAGCAGCGAGTCACTGAGCATCCCTGCCCATAGGTCCCCAACAGCACCCCATACTTGGGATTTAGAGCGGCTGTTCATCACTTTTCTTCAGCAAAGCTCTTGCCAAGTCTTTGCTAGCTTTTAAGAACAGACTCACCAAGGTTAGGCAATTTCAGTGCAAATGTCTCCTCACTGGACCACCAGAGGCTGAGAGAGGGAATGGAGAAGCACTGGGCTGCGAGATTACCAGGCTGCCAGAATACCTGCCTGATTACTTCTAGCAGGGGGGAAAAGAGGAACCATTTCAGGAGAACATAAGTAATGAAGATGTTCCAGGCTCACAGTGTGCCGTGATTAAAGCCAGCATTAAACCTACTCTGTAACTACACAAAATGACTGGCTTATACATTGCTGACTTACACAACATCCACTTCCCCCTCCCCATTTTCCAAGAAACCAAGACCTTTTCGCTTGTTTACCCACTAACTTCATTAAAGTGTAATACCTTTTATCAAGCAACTCATTGTAACAGTTTTGCTGTGTACATGTGCTTTCTGAGAAGTTTCCAGTGGTACTCCTTGTGCTGATGGCAAGAACTGTTATCAGTAGTTTATAATAGACAACGATGCATACATAGCCTCTGTGAAGGGTTTGCTATAAAGCTATATTTCATTTATCTTGAAAAGGGAAATAAGTTTAGCAAAGTTATCTCCTTGTGCCCTGGTGCCTTTGACCTCTACCCCCTGCCTGGACTAAAGACTGAAGGGAAAAAAGGGATTTAGCCCTTTGCTACCCACTCCTAAAAAGCATCAGTCAGTGAATGTTAGGGTCAGGCTATGCTAATAAACTGAATTTAAGCATTTCTAGTGTGGACAATATAGCACCTACCCACCTTCTACTCTCTGCTGGGAATGTCTACATTTTAATACATACTTTTATCACAGTCCAAATAGGCATGACCGTCAAGCGTCTGGCTGAGCCTAGAAGCAAAACAGGACAGAGCACTTAGAGAAGCAGGCTACTGGGAGATTCCTCAGCTCTTACATGATCTCAGAAGTGACCTAAGGAAGCAGGAGGGTGCTTATAGAGCCTGCCAAAATGGATCCTTTTTGGAAATACAGACAGCAGCTAAAGCAGACTCGAACAGTGCTCCTTGCCTCTGCCATGTATATTGAATAGGACAAAAAAGGAAGCCAGAAAAATCTTCATCTCTGACACTAGTATTTTTCTGAATCTCTTGAGATCTTTTGATAGTTTTCCAGTTACCTGTAGTAGAGATGATTTAACTTCATGTTATAATATCAGCAGAGTATGGCCTGCTGTGTAAAATAAAACACTAGAGATACCTTCCAAAGTACAACACAAAGAGAAGGTAATTTAAAGTGTTTAAGCCTGAAGAGTCAGTCCTGTAAGTTTCAGGGCTAATGAATTCCTGGTAAGAAATTCCCGAGACAGAAAACTCATGGTGGGACTAATGGAAAATAGCAAATTAACTTGAGAAGGTAATCAGAATTTGTCAAGCACAGGTAGTTATCCAGTCCAGCCTGATGCTAGGAAAAGCTGGCAGCACTGTAACTTCCTGGGCACGATGGAAGATGCAAAGCAGTACAGAGAAAGAAACCAAGAAGGGGTGTGGGTAGAGGTGGTGTAGAGAAAAAAGGGATAGAAAGAAAAAAAATGAAGAGCACGTGGAGGCCTCCAGACCTGGGCTACTGAGAAAAGTCATCTGGTTAGAGATAAAGCCTTGCCACAGATTACTTTTTTTTTTTCCCCCCCCAAGAATTGTCAAAACCTGCTTTTGCTTATGCTACTAAGAAAACCAAAAAACCCTAGAGACATTCCGAGTCCATTTTACAGCCAGAGTGCCATCAGCACATCATGCCTATCCCTCTGAACTGAGCCAGGCAGAGAATTGCCCCAGGGCAGAAATATCTGCTATTGCTTCCTCTGTCCTGCAGCCCTGCTCTTGAACTAATGCCACGAGTGGCACAGAGCCAGGCAGACCCCACAAGACAGAACACCGTGGACTTTTGTGATTTCTTTTTTTAAACTGCAGACATTCAATTCATGAGTACCTTCTGCAACATCTATTTTAGTACAACAGACAAAAAAAAACCATAATAACATTTCTGTATTGCTGTAGCCAGAGCATTGGATGGTTATGCTCCCTACAACACTTTGCTACTGATCTGGAATGTTGACAGTGAAATCCCATAAGGCTGGTTTATGTCTTTATGCTCTGAGTTTTAAGCAGGCCCAGTGGCACCAAATGAGCTTGTTTCCTGAGCTAGCTCAAACCTGGGGCTGTTGCACCATTCTCTTCCTGGGTTTACCAAGTGCTGAAGCACAACAGCTTCCCAGATACTTGAGAAATAGATGAGTTCATAAATTAATTTGTTAACAAACATCTTTGGCTCCTTCATCAGCTCAGCCAAATGGAAATAAGAGCTCCAGTCTCAGAGAAACTCATGACTCCACATGGCTTTGAGCTTGGGACTTTCCAAAGAAAGGCAGCTCTGAGATATTTGTGTGCAGACTGACAGCTTGTGTCCCAGGCACTAGGGCAGAAATTGGCAACAGAGCTCCAGAGCTCACGGTGAAAAAACTGTTCTGTGTGAAAATGCACACAAGGACCAGACACTTCTCCTTTGACACAGGGAATGTCTGATGATTTTTTTTCAAGGTATTTTTTCTTTTTATTTAAAGGCCATATTTCAACCATCATCAGTCATTTCCCCTCAAGTTAAAACCTGACTGATAATTGTAGGCGTTTCATCTTGGTGAGGTTGTGAAGCTGGAGCCAGGATGGTGAAAATCCAGCACTTGGCACCAAAAGACTCCACTGAAGCCTGTCATTTATCGCCTGAATGGAAAGAGTAACAACCCAACACAAATATTTGAACTTCTCTTTGTTCCTGGCAGGGCTCTTGCAGCGTACACGCGAGCAAATTGCATTTGTTTTTGCTAGAATGGGAGAAGCAATGGAGACAGAGCTGGGTATGAATCAAATCCAGCACATGGGAGAGGCAGATGCTGTTCCCAGGGCCATGCCCACGTGTGCAGCGCTGGAGCACCAGGAAGGGTAGTTTTATCAAGGCAGGGAAAGTTGGTTCCCAGAGCCTTATCAAGGTATAGATCAAGAACAGCTGTAAATTATGAAGAGCAGCACAGGGCAGAAACTCCAGTGGGTAAATCCTCCACCTCTGGGGGGTATGAGCAGAACCAAACCAACCATAAAAAAAGCCCCCAGATCTGAGCAGAAGTCCAGGTGGTCCAAATCTGGAACTTCCTCAAAACTGCTCCAGCCTGGTCACATCCCACTTGACTGGAATATAACCAGACAAATAGTGCCCTTCAAAAATAATGGCATTTTCTTGTCCTTATTTCAGAGTGAGGGCAGGACTACTGGAAAGTTCAGTGACCCCAGCTGCATGACCACACAGTTGTTCCACACAGGAGCAGGAGATCAGAGGTCTCCACCTCCTGCAGACCAAGAGGCCATGAGCAGACTTGGTTTCACTGATAGCACTGGTGCAATTTAAACAGCCTGTGGAAAAAACAAATGGCCTGTCAGTTGATAGGCCTGATTCTCTGGCTCATAGCCCAAAGAGAGAAGCAAAGGATTCAGAAGACAGCCTTTGAGTCAAACACCCACCACAGAGGTGAGCGACCAGGATTTTGCCAAGGAGCACCAGTGAGGGCACTGTCTCCCCAGCTGGGTGCTGCTGTACTCTCCCTCCTGGTGCTGGATTTCACCACTGATCACAAGGGGCTGCCCGTCTACAGTTTAGAGTGTGTCCCTGGTGACATAACTTGTAATCAATATAAGTGGCAAGATTAGAATTAACTTCTAGTATTTCTTCTACTGCTCACCCTGATCTAATTCACCATGGTTTGGTAAATACTTTATTTAGGCTTTTATTCTGACCTTAAAAAAACCCAAACAAACAAAAACCCAAAAAGATCTGCTCACACTCATGGCTTCAAGAGGAAAGAAGTGAAGGAGAAAGTCCAATAGCAACACTGTCTTTGCTGTTCTGCCCATAAAGATGGGCTCAGTGGGACATATCTGCTGCACAAGCCAGTCCTACTGCAGCTCAGCTGCGTCTGCAGGACTAGGAACAGCAACCCAAAATATCAGCCTTCAAAAGTTCAGTGCAGTGATGGATATTCGCTGATATACGTTTGAATTATTTCTTAACATCTTTCAAAGCTCTTCACATCCATCTATGCCAATATGCTTCAGGAGCCAGGTTCAAGTGAGGTGAGAGTCCCAAGACTGGACAGAGAGCAATGCTACACTTTCTCTCTATCTGCAACAAGATTACAGCCCAGGAGCTCCACTGGGAACACCTGCCCAGTCCAAATAAAGCTGAAGATAGCACATGCATAACCACACACATTACAAGGACAGGCAGGCACAGAGCTATGCCTTTTGGTGGAGTCTGTTGGCACATATTTGTTTGCTCACTCTTAGCAACATGGACAAGCAAGTGGGAAGCAGAGTTGAATTAAAACCAAACACCTCAACTATGTTTGCAAGGCTCAGGATAGCATAAGACCACTTCCCATGCTTTGGGAGCACAGCAGAGAGGGATATTTCTTAAGAGCTGGTAAAGCAGCCTCTTCAGATATTTGTCAAACCCATTTCCCTTGGCAGCCTCCTGTTGGTACACAAGGAGACAGGAATGACTAAGAGATCAACATCTCCTGATGAGCACTTGCTGAGTCAGCCTGTATCAATCTTCAAATACTCACGGAAGGAGACACACTATCCCTGATTGGCTTTGCCCAGCTTCTGCAGAGGTGCTGGCTCACAGCTACCGTCACCTCTTCTTGCCCACACCAAAGGGGTGGTTAGAACAGAGCAAAGCACAAAGCCCTGCACTACTGGTGACATGGGAGGCAAGGCAGCCAGCACTGACTCCCAGTAGGGTGGACAACAGTAAATAGCGCAGAGAAGAGCATTTTACTCTGCTAATGAGAAACAGCTTATGCCAGTGGAAGACCAGTAGAAAAGAAACACTCGGGCCATGCCCCTTCACAGCAACAAACAGAACACCACGGTTCAAAACAGATCAGTGGGACAGATGACTGGTGAGCCGTACTTCAGAGCTGCTGTGACAGGGCGTGCAGTTCTTCCATTACATCACTGCTACCTTGCTTGACCCAAGGGTTAAGAATAACAGTCCAGCTCCACTGCCTCATGCTGCCAGAATGAAGCTATTTAGAGACAGGCTTCCTAAGGCAGCCTGGCAGACTTGCAGGGAGAAGAGCTTTGAGATGTAGGACCCATCAGTACCCCGCAAAGGAGAGGGAGGCCAGTCAGGACATGACTTCATTCCTATAAATACAAGAGGTGCCAAGTGTTTGGCATGTGCTTTGCAGAATAGGATTAGCATGGGCCCTGCAAAGCTCTACTCGCCTAAGCCTGACTTTTGCTTGGGGGGGGGGGTCTGATCTCACTTGTTTATACTGGTTGTACATGATCACGAAACTTCCAGAGCCAACAGAGATGAAGTAAATTCCTGAGAAGCTACTCTGTCCAGAGTCAGCCCCCTTTCTCAGTAGGGGAATCAGCAACCTACACAAGACATTGTGTTTTTCATGATACTAGAATAGGAGCCATGTCCAGTTTCTGGACAAGACCTACTGCAAGCTTCACTCATGCTGACAAAGACATCTTAGAGTCCCCCCCCCCCTCAAATCCACCATGACAGATGAGAGGTTATGAGGGAGATTGGGCATGGAAGTGCTGTGAAACCTCTTGCTGAGTGCTAAATATGGTCTACCCTCCCTGAGAAGCAAAATTCGAGGCACAGTGCTGGGAACAGCAGGAATTCACTTGCTTGCAGGCGTACTGAAGGAGAAAGAGCCAGTTGAACAGCTAGAGTTAAAGCAAAAGTGCTCCCCTCTTCTTCAGGGTCTCCTTACACACCTTTTCCTTGCAGTCTGGGAACTCTGCTGAGGCCCAGCAGGCACATATGGACAGATGCTTTAAAGCAGCACCACAGACATCTGTCAAATGCCATCACACAAATCTCCCCTCCATAGATCTTCCCAGGTCACTCCAGTCCAAATTTCTCCCAGCTTCATATTCCCAGGTCAGATTAGTGGAGATTCACCAGATATGATGTGGTATTTCTGATCATCATGGCCCTGGGCTGAGGTCATGCTATTGTCTAGTAGGTGGTCATCCATTACACAGAGATAAGAGAAGTTCTCTAACCACTAGTGCCTGCAGAGCTCCAGAATCTTCTTTCCTAAGAGACCATCAACTCCAGCCCGATCTGTGCATTTTTTCAATGGAGAGGGAGAACTTCATGGCAGCAGATAAGGGCAAAAAGGAGGATGAACACAGCAGCAGGAAAAGGGAGGGTGAAAGCAGATAGCCATCGTAAAGCACCAAGCCCTTTGCCTGCATGCTCAGGAAATTAGAGCAGTTAAGAGCCTGGGCTGAGCATTAGTGATGACACTTCAGATAAGTTCAAGCACAGCAATGCAAATAAGCAGGGCAAAGAGTTGCCACCACTTGCATGGAAACCCCTCCCTGTGAGCTCTGCTCTGAGGCAGGGCTTCAAGGCAGGAACACAGGTTCCATCACAACAAGCCCTATTGGCCACAGTTACTCCATTACCTGGCAACTTCAGAAACAAGCAAACCCAGCCTGTGGCACTGCCTCCTTACTGCCATGCAGGAGCTGATGTGTGCAGTGTGTAGCTGTCATTCAAGTAAACAAGGAGCAGGGCGAGTCCCCAGAAGTAGAGGAGTTGCAGGATGCAAGACGGACACAGTGCTTTAAGATAGCTGATGTTGGACAATTGACACATGAAGGCCACCCAAAACCATAATTTTCTATTCCTCATACACACCCAGCTTCAGATTCAGAATAACCATCAACTTCTCAGGCGGGGAAGAGGAAGGAGATAGTCACTGAGTTTCCCTGCAGCCACCAAGCCCTCTGCCTTACTCTGCAGGGAAAGCATGCCTGGGGCCATCCTGGCTTGGCTATTTCTGCAGTACAGATGAGGTGGGAAGCAAAATATTTCCATCCTTTGAAATGTAGTAGAGGGACCCTGCATACAAACAAGGCTTCCACAGTCATCACCTGTGCTCCCCCAAAACCCTCTTCTGGTCTTGACAGAGAGGAAGAGACCAAACATCTGATCTGGAGCAAGAGACCCTCTTGCTCCTAAGGTTTCCAGCTGCACAGCACATTGACTTGGTTTGGCTTATCAGATGTGGGGTGGGAAGGCCTCTCCCCAGGATGTGCCCTTCCTCACATGAAGCCCAAAGACAAGTTGTCACAACCCAAGCAGCATAGCCCATAAATCTTGACACAGTTCTTTGGGAAGCTTGTGAAGTCTTGTCCTCACCTCTACAAAGCAACCCTGTTGTCAGTTCAGCTCTTCCCCCACCCAGCCCTGCTTGCTGAAAGCTGCTCGGATCACTCTCCTAGTAAAAGCCAGGCCTGGCAAAACAAACCCAAACAAATAACAAAAACGATACCCAGATCCTTCCATACCATTGAGAAATAAGCGCACTTGAGCTGGCAACCTAGTGCCGAGCTAGAATTTCACTGCTGACAGGATCATAAATCCCAGAGGTTTGGAATTTTTTTTTTTTTTTAAACCAGGGATCAGAAATTTTGGGTGGAGGACAGGAAGCTGCTCTGGCAGCTCCTGTAATAATTTTGTTAGTGCCACAATGTCAATAATCACTTGTACTACAGGAGATGCAGAGACAGCCCCTCTGCTTCCCCATTTACAACTCTAGCACATGCCTACAGCAATCCTCCACATACCATCGAGCTTTAATGCCCTCTCCTATTCTTAGCCCAAGCTGGTCTTCTTATAGACTATTACTCAGCTATGTACCCCCTGTTTTTGGCTGTTCCATGTCCCTCCCCTGGCCTGTTCCAGCCCACAAGGCTGGCCAACTCCCCCTTGTCTAGAAATTTCAGAGAAAAGCAAGTAAGTGATCCACAGCATCAAGCTTACTAGGAACTTCTGGGACACAAAGAGCTAGGACAAACCCCCTCCCCCTGGACAAAACACCCTCTGGTCTTGCTTCTGCTGCTTACAGCAGTAAGAGGCCCAGCCCTGGCTTGTACACCATGCTCACCTGGCAGAGGGGATGGAAAAAGCAAGGTGGCACAGCTAAGAAACAGCTCTGGTATTTGTCCTCTCACAGACTGCCATGCAAGAAGCAAAAGACAGCTCCACCTTCAGGAGCTGCAGCAAGGCAGAAAGGGTTGAGGCCCACCTACCCACCTGCTGATATAGGGCATCATCCAGAGCAGCTCCACCTGAGCCTTGGGGCTGAGCCCCACCACCTGCTCTCCTGACACACAGCCACTGATTAAATTGCGGGCTGAGGAGGGAAATGTCATTCTTAATAAAGTAGAAAGTCCCATTTTAGAAATGTCATCTGGGGTAAGGGCTGAGGATCTTCCCCTCAGCTATCAAGGGACTATGGGAGGCAGGAACCTTTTATAGCACACACGCCTGTTTATGATTTGAATCAGCATGTGAAGATGAGTCTCTTCTCAATAACTTTATTGTGTTTCTCAAGCTGTTAAGTCCCAGGTCTTTACTGAGATGACTTACTAATTTTTATTTTTTTTTTTAAATACAGGCATTGCAATGGCTTTGTCAGTTGAAATCTGGTCCTGCCCACTTTTTGTTTGTTTGTTTGTTTGTTTGTTTGTTTTTATTCCCCTTCTGCTTTCCTTTGTGGTACCAATACAGAAAAAAAAGCTTTGAGCTGAGGATGGGTTGGAGTCAGAGCTAGCAAAAAAACTTGACTAGGACCTCGGAGCCAGCCCCAGCAGGAATAGCTGCCATAAACTCAGATTTTTCATCTTTAAATACTCCTGGGTTCAGATGGCCAGTGCCCCTCCTTTAAATTCCCATCCCTCTTATTACATAGGAGAGGTATTTCAATGCTGAAATGATCTCACAAAACCCCGTAAGAATTTAAACAGTAAATATCCAGACTAGGCAATATGCAACAGGAATATGATGCTCTGGTTATTTTTTTCAGAGGGTGGAGGTGGCTTTTCCAGCTAAGGATGCTGTTGGCAAGAGAAGCTGCGGATGCCCCCTCCCTTGAAGTATTCATGGCCAGGCTGGATAGGCCTGTGAGTAACCTGGTCTAGTGGAAGGTGTCCCTGCCCAGGGCAGGGGGGGTGGAACTACATGATCTGTAAGGTCCCTTCCAGCCCAAACCATTCCGTGATCCTATGTTGCTGTGGAGGGGAGACGGCCCAGGAACTCAGGGTAGGACTGGAGGAATATGGGCACAGTGACGGTACCAGGGAGCCCGGCAGCAGAGCATCAGCAGCGATTTGGAGCGGAGAGACGGCAGTTACGTTACATTCCTATTTCTAAGCTGTGGGAAGCCCGGCTGTGCGGCTGGCGAGAGCGCTCCCTGGAGCCGGGCCCGCGGCTGGACCGAGCGCTGCCCGGGGCCGGGCCCGCGGCTGTCTCCGCTGTTCCCCTCGGCCGCACCCGCGACACCCACGCTGCCGTTCGCCTGCGCCCCCGGGCTCCCCTGAGTCCCCGGGGAGGGATCTGCAGCCCCCCCGTCCGCTCACAGCTTCGGCCTTACCTGGCTCAGCCCCTCTCAGGGGCAGCGCCCGGCCTCCCCAGACCCAGAACACCAGGCGGCCGGCCCGGCTTGGGAGGAACACCCAGGACAGTGAGGTCCCTGCGTGAGGTTCGCGCTGTGATTCGCACCTATTGCCTCCACCCTACGACCCATCTGCAAAGGGGGTTGTAACTGGCCGGCATTTCTGAGTACACCGTGCCCAGCGGGGTGGCTGCAGAGGCTGATGCCCCCTCCATGGGTGCTGCAGAGCCCCCAACTCCTCTGGGCACAGGGTGTGCTCTGTTTTGGGTCTGTAAGGTGAATCCAGCCTGCTTCGCACAGACAGGACTGCTGTGTCCCCATGGGAGAACAGTGCAGCACCCCAAGCACCAGCACACTGGCTATAGGGGTGTCTTTGTGCTGTGGACATCTGCTTCTGATGCCTCAGCACAGCCAACCCTGCACTGAACCAGTGACCTCGATGGGAAATGCTTTGGCTCCCATTTCCACCCCAGGGAAGCTCGAGCTGACAGCAATGGCAGGGAAGCTTTGCTGGTGGCCTGGGGGACAGCCAAGCAAGCCACATGCCGGGAGGAGACAGCAGCAGAGGCCCAGTTCCTGCTCCATTTCTGATCATCAAAATGCGTAACGTGAAGTAGAGAAGGGTGTTGTGAAAGCCTTTCCACAGGCTTTATTTATCAATCTCAGTCCCCCATGTCAAATAAACTTAGTTTAACCTGCTATCTTGTTACCGTGGGTCCCAGCAGCACTGTGACCACATCAGCACAATTGTGGGGCTATCTCACCACAACAGGCTCCTGGTTTGGGCTGGAGAAGCCGTGGAAATAGAGATAGCCATGTCTCTGCCTCCTCTGATCCTTCAGGTGAAGCTTCTAGATAGTTGTTTGGGGTTTTTTTTTGTAGAGGAAGACACACAAACACACAAAATAAAAATAGAGGAAGAAAAATAGAGTTTGTCTTCCCCTAGAAGCTGTGCTCCTACCTGGTCTCATCTTCAAGAGAAATCTGTAACCTGCTGTCACCCCAGCAAGGACTGAAAGGCTTGTCTTGACTCCAGAGGGGAGAGGGAGAAAAGCGCTGTGAAGGGAAGGGAAATCCCATCTCCCACGATAGCAGCCCCTGCCACCCTGCCCCTCCAGCCTCTGCTCGGCCTGGCAGGCAGAGGTGGGATGGGTGGCTGCTCTGAGCAGAGCAAGACTGATACAGGGGGAACACCAGAGTCAGCTTGACTTAGCACAGGGGGCTGCTCTGGGTGAGGTTTTTTGTAATTTTTATTTTAAAGGATATTTAATGGTTTAATGGGGAAGTTTCCATTGACTCATGCCCCATAAAATCACAGTGCAGCACATCATCCTGAAAATAGCTACACCCTGTGAATGATTTGGACTATTTAAAAATGCACATAGCAGAGAGGGAAACTCAAGGTGACTCCTTTTTTTCTATCAGGAGGCAACTCTGCACTTCTCCTGCCCTTCCTGCCATGCCATGGAGGGCTTTGTGTTATGCCCCATGGCACCAGGGCCGGTGGAGCAGCCTTGGGTCCCATGGTGACATGCTTGCGGCTCCCTGCCTGCTGCTGGGTCTCCCCCAGGAGCTGGCCCTGGCAGAGGCAGCAACAGGCATTTCTGTGTGAGATTTACAGAGCAGGGCAGAGAAGAGCAGTGTGTCCCAGCAGGTGTTGCCCATTTCTCTCATTTAACACTGCTTGACAACAGTGGGTTGGAGGACCCTGTCCTTCCCGACATCTCTATCATGATTCCTAGCACAGGTTCTCACCATTTTCAATGACTCTGAGATGCCCAAATTATACCACAGAAAGTGGATTAACAGTGAGGAAAAAACAAAAAAACCCTAACACAGTATTTGACCTCCCAGCAGAAGCATCAAGAAGAGTCTGAGGCTGACTCTGCAGTATCCCTCCAGCCCATCCTCCACAGCACGGCCAGGTATGAGAGTCACAAATGAACGTGACACATCTTGATCCCTCCCAAAAAGTAACCAATCTGAAAGAGGAACTCCAAGCGCAGGAGTTCACACGCACGGATTAGGCTGGGGTGGTGGGTGTAACTGCATCTCATTTGGCTGCTCTCAGCAAGGCTGCTCCTCACGTAGAGGTGAGGCTGCTCCACGCCTCGGCAGCAGCACCTTACTGTAGGTGGCAGGCTTGGTCTGGCAGAGGACTGGGAGAGCTCAGTGTAGGCAGCCAAGGTTTATTAGAGAAATTGTTAAACTCAAATGACTCGGATACAAAGATAAGCTGCACTGCCTTCTGAAAGGCAAAGGTGCTTCTGACCCGTAGAAACTGACACAGGTTGCCAAGACATCAGTGACCACAGCAGGTTTGACAGTAAAATTATCACCTTGCAGTAAATCTTAGTGGAGTCAAAGTTTCTTTCTACCTAGTACATCCAATAGGATGCGTACATT
>JANHGN010025764.1:38896-57815 GCA_024605025.1 Megaceryle maxima | reverse complement strand
CTTTCCTTTCCTTTCCTTTCCTTTCCTTTCCTTTCCTTTCCTTTCCTTTCCTTTCCTTTCCTTTCCTTTCCTTTCTTGTTTTCAATACTGCTAGAGGGAATTAGCTTTGCCAGCTTCTCCTCAGGCACCTCTGAGCTACCCTCAGCTTGCTATAAGGGGTGTGCATGGGAAGAGGGGCTCTGAGGGATGGGTGCTGTTGATGCTTAAAATAAGCCTTTGGCTCTCCATAAAGGCCACGATGTTTTACAGCCAGGGAGCTATCACTGACCCAAGGCAGAAGTCCCCACCTCTAAGGCCTAAGCTATCAATTAGACAAAGATAGAAAAGGAGCATTATTGTTACTGGTTTGCAAATCCTACTATGTTGCCTGGGTTATGGTCTGTCATTATGTTACTAATGCCCATTTAGTTGATTGACCCTGTAACTTTAATAGCAGGTTGAAGCTTCTTTGAAGGAGGCTGGGTTGGTTTTATTAACCATTTTGAATTTTAAAAAAAAAAAAAAAATAATAAATAAATAATAACCAAAAAAAAAAAAAAAAAAAAAAGAAGAATAGAAACAAGTTGTGCTTTGAAATTAATAGTTCTAGAAGGAAAAAAAAAGCATAGTAGAGTGACATGTTAAATTCTAGATTAATCCCAATGAAATGCCATGCTTATATACATAATACAGATGTATACAGATATATGCAAACAACTGTATTGGTTTTGGCAGCATGACCAAGAAAGCTTAAACACTGGTATAGTTACAATAAGCACAGAAACTTTTTTCTCAGCAATCAAAGAAAAAGTATGACCCAAAAAAAGAGTCTTTAAAGTATAAATTGGTTAAAATTTAGTCACTGAATAACAGTTCCTCAAATTTTCACCTCCATGCTGCACAGTTTCAAAAGACCCACCTGACCCACTGTAACTCCTTAACCTTATCTCTTCAAAGAAACATTTCCACCATTTATTTCATCCTCCAAATCATGTTTTCTGTTCTATAGAGGGTAATGTACTAGTGGTTAACCACAGTGCAGTATATGCATATAAACATAACCTTAACACAGCAGCTCTCTCAGATACAATGCACAGGCATAGAAGTTCTGTGTGCAACATTCTCCCATTAAACAGGTGCATCTTTGTTATTACAAGGAAAAGAACAAACATCTGTGCATCTCATCCACTTGAAAACAGCCTTTCCAGTTCAGATACAGAAGTGTCACCTCAGGTGTGGGGAATTCTATTACTAAAATGGTTGCAGCGGTCCAGACCAGAAGTCCATGTGGCCTCTGAGTTCTGCCTCTGAGACTACTCAGGTGGCCAATGTCTAAAAGAGAATAAAGAACGTGGTGAGAGTATTCTTACAGGGGGGATGCATTTGTGACACAGAGATCTTCTGAATCAGAGGCTGCATCTTCTTTATTAAAAAAAATAATCAAGAGCCTTTAACTCTTGATGCATCTTGGTCTCATCCACCCAACCATGACCACTTGCTCATGACATACATTTGGAAAAGCTGAAAGCATCCTCAGACCAAAACATAGTTTTGCTCTCAAAAATAGAAAACAGTTTGGAAGGAGGGGGAGCTGCTCCCATGTCACAGGGAAGAAATGCTGCATCTGAAGAGTCAAAAAGAAACAAATTTCCAGGGAATTTAGCTAAGCCAAGAAAGCTTACTTCTATTTTAAAATATTATTTTTCTTTCTGAAGCTGCTTGCAAAATTCTCTTGATGAATCCTAGCCCTAAAAAGCCCACCAAAATGTCAGCTTGGATTTTTAGTAAAGCCAGAACTCTTTTCCAGGAAAGAGAGAGATGTTACAGTGGAGATCTCTATGTGGGCTGTTAGGCATTCTGTTGCAAAGTTCAGACTATCAATGCAGAGAAACCGTACAGGACAGCCATTACCATCCTGCTCCCTGTGCAGGTGCTTTTTGGCGTTTTTAGGACCATATTCAGGCAGTTTTGATTCAATCCACTTCCACAGGTGATCCAAAAACAGTTGGTGGGCAATGAGCAAAAAAGCATTCTCTCTCACAGGACCTTTTCTTGTTTTGACAGTCATTTTTTTTTCCAAATATGCAGCCTAAAAGTCTTATCTTTCTGTCTCTGTCTTCCCTTCATCCACTGTGTACCAAACATCTCTTTCTGAGTTTCTCTTCAATGCTAATAAACTCAATTCTTCTAACATTCCCTCTATTCCTACAATGCCTTCCTCTCCCATTTATCATGGATGCTAATGAGCATATTTAACTTTTTTAAGAGTTGCCTCATGAATCAGCAATTTTACTACAAGTACAATTTTACATGCTTTATTCCAGTCTCCAGATCTCACCAAAGATAAGCAATAGTCCACAATCAGAAGAATCAGAGCAACCACAGAATCATGTAACTATAAACCATGTGGTTCGTTGTGCTAAACAGGAACAGAATCCAACTCACAACCACCCTCTTACCTTCATAAACAAATAAAACAATGAGAAAAATTCTTCTTTAAGCTCTTGCTCCAGAAGCCTGGTTCTCTGAGCTATAGAAACACTGTTCTTCAAAAATTGTATTTGTGTCTATGTCCCACAAAAGAAATTATTTACTGCATCCTCATTTGCACCCTCAGGTAGTGCTACACTTCAGATTTTTTCAACTTAATAAAAAATAAAAAAAGTATTTCAGACATGATGAGGGCCTTGCTCTTCTCCCTTGGAAGCAGTCTCAAGATACATGAATAAGAAGTAAAAGAGCACTGCAGAGAAGAGATAGCTAAGCAGATTGTACAAAAAATGTTCAAAAGAGGAAAAATTACCAATAAAGACATTCCTATGTTGCTCTTAAATCTTATAAACAGAGTGATGCTCAGTACAGCCAATATCCCTGTAGGACGAGGACTTGTCAGGATGCCACCTTTCAGATGGGTTTTTCCCTTGTTTTAAGCTGGGGCAGAACTTGCAGGGAGGAGTAGGTACGCCCTGTGCTCAGAAACTCTGTACCCTTTTATTTCATGCTACCTCTTTACACAGTAATTTTTTAGTGTCTAGAGCTTTATTCTTCCCCTATCAATACAACAGTCAAACTAAGTATTTGCATTTGCATGTCTATTAAAGTAATAATCTGGTACTTTTGGAAGGCAATGTTGCTGGGCATCATATATTTTCCACCCAGAGTGGAGACGGCTCAGGAGCAGCCACTCGGGCTTCCCTCACGACCCCAGCCCTGTGCCAAATGCTGACTGGGAGGGACGATGTCCAGCTTCTCTCTTGATTAGCAGAGCTAAGACAGAAAGCAGAGGAACAGAAATTCCACTGTGGGGCCCTCATGCTGGTAAATCCTTTGTAAATAACTACTTGGCTTTAAAAGTGCTGATTATACACAGTAATGTTTGTAGGATCAGGCCCAGTGGCTGTTTTTTTAATTTCTTACCTCTACTTCATGGATCTTCTTAAGCATTTTATCCAAGGTTTAAGCAAACACACACAACAGTGAGGAAGCATTGCCCTAACTGATCCTGGCCTTTATGTGGGGATAGGTTCACAGGCTGTCAAAACATCTCCCCATGTTAAAATACACACTAAACCCTCTGGCCAACAAAATTATTCATTACTACCTTCTTACCATCAAATCAGTCTACCCCCTCACACCCATTAGTACAATGTCCCCCATAGCCTCTTTTACCAGAGGATGGGCATCACAGTCCAGAGCCCTCAAACTCAGCGTGCTGTGGGGCCACATGCTGGTCTGTGCTACTTCCCTGGACAGGGAGGTCTGGACTTTGATGCCAGTCTTCCAAGCAGGGTCACACCTGCTGCCCTCGCTTCTCTTACTCCTGCTACTCAGCCGCAGCGGTTGGCGAGTTTTGGGAAGTCGATTCCGTGGGTCCAAGGGCGCGTCCGTAGGCGAACAAACTCCCCTGCCCACGGTCATACCTGCAGTCGGAGTTACAGAAAGAAACGGGCACATCCTCACCTCAGACACCTGCAATGCATCCTCCGGCGGCTCTGGCCATGTTGCCCGGGAGCTGCGGCGAGCGGGCGGGCTGCTCTTCCTACCGCGGGGTGCCGGCTACAGTTGGTGAAGTCTCCTCCGATCCCCCCGCAGCCCAAGCATCCCGAGCCGGGCGGTGCATGTTCGCCTGCGTCTCCCGAGCGAGAAGCGAGGGAAGGCAGCGATGCGGCAGCGGTAACCTGAGCTCCCCGCCTTTCTCTTCCCTCTCTCCCTCCTCCCTGCCTCTTTCCCTCCCTCCCGTAGGTAACAGACCGACTGTATCGCTGCAGCTGCTTCGGCAGGGAAGGGAAAGTTAGAAAGTGTCTGCAAATGTTTTTATTTTGGATATTTTGGTTGGGAGTGGGGAGACAATGGCCTTCCAGGCGCAGGAGCGGTGCTCACGGAGCTGGAAATCGTGTCAGAGCAGTCAGCCCTTCCCGGAGCTAGGAAAGTTCGGCTCCACGCTCCCAATTACGAGCGCTACTGCCTTGATTTGCACAGTGGGAGAGAAATCTCCCTCTGCCAAAAAAGATGCATTGAGGCACCCTCGGAATCACAGGATTTTCCCTGATGAGGAATGACAACCTAGTGAAAAGGGCGAATGGGAGCAAACATCACCATGCACGCACCCCCAGGCAGCAGCATCGGTGGGGTGGCAGCAGCCATCTCCCAGTCCTCAGTCTCCACACTCTACCCAGCCATTTCATCACCCCTCTTCTCGGATCCCTGTGTTTGTTTGACCCCTGACTCTTTGCTTTTTGGGCACCAGCACAGGTTCAGGACAGTGCTCAGCCCTGGGCTTAGTCAAGCCTTTGCTCTAGGGCTGGTCCAAGTCCAAGCTAGATGTCCAATCCCTTTCCAGGGGCGCTTTCAATACTTCACAGTTCAAGTGAAGAAGCGCAGCATTTTTATCTTTGTATACATGCAAACCATCCTCCAGTGATAGCAAACAATGACAGTTTCACATGACAACAATTATTGAAGCAAATGGCTTCAGGGCTTCCTAAGGGCTGCAGGCTCGAGCAGAAAATACTTTGAAATAAATGTTATGGATGGAGAAGCCCATTTAATAGCAATATACCCACTAACAATGAGGATTGTTGGATTACTATCAAGAAATATTTGCTTTGATTTGTCATTGTCATTTTTGAAGAAGGTTGTTCTAGTGCAGCATAAAAAACAAGGGACAAATCAATCACTACCGGCTGCTGGCAGCTCCCTTTCTCCTCCCCCTTCACTCCAAGGCTGGAGATGGATAGATGTAGTGAAGGAGACATACACAACGCTTTTTGCTTGTTCTATGTTGCAGGAGAAATGCAAGAGGAGGTTCTGTTCCACTTCCAGATTTGCTGCAGAGAGGACTGCTCCAAAAAGCATGGTTGTTGGTTTGCCTTTTTAACTATTTCTTATAACAAAACCAAACGAAACCAAAACAAAACAAACAAAAAACCACAAACAAACCCAGGTAGCTTTTGTTTCCTCTAAACAAGAAGCATTAGCTAAGGCACCTAGAATGCCTGTGCCTTCCTCTGCATGCATGACTATCTCTTTTGTGCTACGAGTTCCTAAAAAAACCTTTCCTTTAGTTTTGGGAAACTGCTAATGCTTTCTTTGTCTCAGTTTGACCTACAAAGTTCAAGAGATACTGGATGCACAAAAGCTTCTGCAAGCAAATTTCCTGCCCTCCACATAGACATGGGACATTTTCCCAAGGCAAATGGGAAATTGAGGAAGGGCTGGGGTTTACACTTCTGCCCACGCAGCTGCTGAACATGGCATCACTCACTGGCTGCCTCCAGGGCAGCCCTAGCCGAGGAGCATACTGACATGGGAATACATTGTGCTTCATATAAAACCTGTTTCCATTCCCTTCAGCTATGCCAATGGAAGGTTACTGCTCCTAGCTTGCTCCCTGAGTTTTAGCAGTTTTCTTCTCCACAGGTCTTAGCCTGCCCAGCTGTCATTAAAGCCAGGGAGACTTGAGGGCATTTGGTCTCTGGCAGGACTGCACACTGCAAAGCACACAATGCATTCGGACATTACACAGGGTAATGGCTGGGAGAGGCATGAGAGGGAGGAAAATAAACTCTGAAATATCTAGCCTTTGTGCTGGAAAATAAACCAACCAGCAAATCTACTCCTCTATACTTCTGATTCAGGATTGCACTTGTTGTGTAAGTCCATCCCTACACTAGCAAAGCATTTAAGCAGAGTAATGTAAACATGTGCCTATATTTCATTAGGAGTAAATTTAAGTCAACATAGGTCTACATGAAGTCAGGCCTCAAAGTGAATCAGGGCCTGAATGAATGTCATAACTGAACTAAAGTAATCTAAGCCTTCTCTAAATGCACATAGCTTTAACCTCTCTAAATGCACATAGCTTTCACCTGTCAAATCAAATGAAAATTATATACTTAATCTTCCTGTCCTCTTAGTCATCAAAGATGGCTAAATCAAATTAAAAAAAGAGAAAGTGTGGATGCTGCTCAGCTGTCTGAGAAGGAGGTGGGGCTCACAGAGCAGGATACTCAGCTTGAACTGAGGGATATTTCTGCCTTTCAAACCAGAGTCACTCCCAAGCTCAGCTCCCCCAGCACCCCCATCCACATTGCTCCTTCCTCCTTCAAGCAGGAAACTGGCAGCTTGAAACACTGATTGCGTTGGTGGCTCTATATTATCATCTCCCCTGACAAGTAACATTGGTTGGACGTGGCCTTGCTAAGTGACAGTTAATATTTCCACATATGAGCTTGTTCAAACATAAGGCAGGCAGAGATAAGGTCAGACCACAAACACCCACCAAAGATGCCATTGTTTGTTTTGGGTTTAGGTTTGCTGCACTTTGTTTTGCAGCAGTATGAAAAATGTGAATTGGAGCTGTGTCCTTGGGTTTTTCTGAATGCATCTGCTGATAAGACAGCTGCGGGGGAAGGCAGAGAAGCACTTGCAGCTGAAGAGGGTAAGTGATTTACAGGCTGTGTATTTGGTGTAGGTATGTGATTTTTTTAACTACTTTATTACCTGACTGCGTTGGATTCAAGGCTATTCACTTAAATGCAAAATTGAATCAAATTTTCATATAGAAGCTTTCAAGACTTTTCTGCAGTGAATCTACACAGATTTATTTCAGGCAGGAGGAGAACCTTTATTAAAATAACCATATCCTCCCTTCAATAGGCACAGTTTATGCTATAAAGGCACTAATAGCAGTGCAGATTAATCTATTATGAGGAAAATCTTTACCAGTAAAACCTACTTGTATAGAAACAAAATGGTTTCTACCATCACATTTACAGTAATATAACTCTTCTGATGCAAAACTGTATCATTGGCAGACAGTGCAATCTCTCTTGGTAAACCAAGCACACCAGATTCCTCACTACACATGAAGCTTTATCTCTATAACAGCATCCCTGCCAGGGCAGAGGTGGGAATAGTGCTCATTTAATTATATCAAAATATATGAAGTTATGCAATAGCTCATGAAACCAAGGCTTAAATATCTCTCAGCATCAGCAGCTAACGAAGTAAGCAAGTAGCCACTGTTGTGAGCTATTCCTCACAGCTGACACCTGCACCCATCGATGCTCTGCTGCATCTCACCCTACTTTAATCCCTCAGAGCACAGAAGAGTTTCTTCTGCTGACCAGCACACACTCCATGTCCTGGGTTTCCTCCTTACCCTACCGTACCCACTTCGCTGTTGTGCTTAAATGAATCAGCAGGTGTTGGGGTTTTAAGCTGAGTGTAGGTAAAGTTAGTAATATGTTTTAAATCTAGATATGCTTGTCTAACCAATGCCTAAATAACTGAATTTGCCTGTCTTCATATCCCATTTCCACTCACTTCTGCAGCGTGCTGATGGCTACAGCTGCTCCTGGGTGCAGTTGTGTGTGGTGGCACATGCAGAGGGCTGGGACAGGGACAGGGATGGAGTCAGGGACGGAGGAAATTGTTTCCTCTCTTGGCAGGGTTGGGTTCAGCATTACAGGAACAGCAGCACTACCAGTCTACTGCTCACCACTGAAAACAAAAAGTATTAAGTGCATTTTAAAGGAAGTTTATGGAAGGCAATGCTCCCATTCAAAAAATGCATGTGCACTGTGAATATGACTCTGTGTGACACTCATTCAGTTGCTTATATATTCTTCTTCATACCAGACAGCACCTGGCTGGTGAACCTCAGTTGTAGCACACGACATCCCAGCAAGAAGCCGCTTATCAAAATGCTGAAGATCAAACAGTCAGACAAAAAACTCTTTGACAAATAGTTTCCCATGTGGAGGGAAAAATCTTAAGCTGCCCATGGGCATTTACACCCTAACTCTGTATATGTGAATCAATCTTATCAGTAAAAGGACATAGAAAAGTGTGTTAATAGACCTGCTGAAATAAGTCAATTGGACTTTAAAAGCTTCTTTAATTGATCTTCATAACTGATATGGTGTTCTTAATAGAGTTTTTTATGTATGCCTAAAACCAGCTTTTACCCTTTATTTTTAAGAAAGCATGCTAGTAATATGCAAATAAAAATTTATTCAGAGGTAAGAAGTAAAGTGTTCTGATTTTCTTTAACGTACATTGCTAAAGATGTTTTGCTAGCTAAGCCAAACTCTTACAGTCTAATTATTCCTGTAGACAGCTATGAATAGGCATTGCAAACTGAGAAGCACTTCAGTGAATCCAGGAGTGCCTCCTGCTGAAGCTGTAAATTTATTCCTTAACCAATTACAGCAGCACTAACTCAGTATAAGACCCAAGACATATGGACTACAGCTTTTCATTTCATCATGTATAAAATGTCCAATCTATCCTCAGCCTTTTGTCATTCTGGTTGTTATTATTTCCAGTGCTAATTACTACCAGAGCCTGGAGCAATCCATCAGCTGAGAAGAGCCGACGCTGCACCTTACGGCGTGGTCTCCTAAGGATAGGAGCAGAAACATGCTCATAGCAACAGGCTCCTGGTTTGCTTCTTCCTCAGAGAGTTGACACTGAAGGCTGGGTGGATGATGGCTGTACCTGGTAGAGGGCAGAGCTAGTATGAACCCACTGTCCCAGCCATGGCTGGTACCTGCAGGAAGCAAGGGAGCCTTGCCTGGGTTAGGGGCACCACTCTGCAGTGTGTGTTCCACTGGGTGCATGCAGATCCACAGCTGGCAGGTTGCCTGTTCCAGTCATCCTCCATCTCCTGCTTGGCGCATACCAGTAGGCACCACCCAGCAGCTCTCTCCTGCACTTGGTGGGGTTTGGCTGAAGAATAGACTGTCTTTCAGAAAGGAGCCCCAGCTTGGTTTAGGGCCGGTGAGCAACACAAGAATCTTTTGCTTCTACTGGTAAGCTGCCCAAGCAGCTAACCATCCAAACTGTATAGGTGTTTGCCTTATTTCTTGTTATACCTTTTTGGTTGGGGTTTGCATCCTGCCCAAGGGAGTCGCCTTGTCCATCAGCAGATGCAGACTACCATGGAGCTGCCTTTTGAGTTTCTTTTGAATAAGCTGCCCCAAAAATTCCCCACAGTCATCTTAAATTGTGAACAGGTGAAAACAAGGACCTCATGTCTTCTGTGTTGATGCAGCACATGAGGCTGCCTGATGCTGACCATGGTGCAGGGGCTTTGGGCACCGGTGGTTTCCTTGCTGCTTCCACAAGGACTCTTCAGCTGTAAACCCCGTTAACACAGTGATGCATTTTTCTCATGGGCTCTTTCCAGCTCACCTATGTTTCTACCCAAAGCTGCTGAAGCCACCTCACTGCCACAAGTACAACGTGAACCCCATCTCTCTCTGTGCCTCTCAGCCCCCTCTGGCCTCCAAGGATGGACCTGACACTGCCGGCCATGATGATGTAGGTTTTGGCCTCTGGTCGTCTGCATCCCTGCTGGCCTCACAGCTGGCCAGGGCTCAAAGGTTTGGCCTACAAATGTGACCTACATAGAGCAGCCAGCTTGCTCCTCAGTACTCTCCTTGCTAGGCTGAGTGATCTGAGCTGATTACATCCACTGATTGCTGGGCTGTTTTCCAGGGTCTGGGTTCAGTTAACTCTTCCCAACATTTCCACATCCCTCTTCCTCAAGAGTGAAACCAGCATCCAACAGAGTACCCTGGTCAAAAGCGTACCACTGATACTTTCAGGTGCCTCTGGACCTGCCCACATCCCTTCTGGTACAGCATCTGGAGGTTGGGCTTCAAGCTGTTTGGGCTGTAACTAAGACACATGGCTTCTTTAAATAAATAGTACAGGCTATGAAACACCAGAGCCATCAGAGAGGTACAGCACAGAATCCCACTTGCTGCCTGCAGCATTTTGAATGTCTTCTGGAAGGAGCCTTCAGCACATGTCTGTGGGGGGAGAGTCTGGAGGGGCAGGGGCTTGATATGACCAGAGGTCACCATGTCTGCCCCAGGAACCAGCAGACCCCCTGAGTCCACCAGAAATGTCCTCTCTCACAGCAGGTACTGAGCACTGCCTTACAACAGTGGTGATAATTAAAACACATACTCCAGGGCTTCAGCCTGCAGGAATAAAGAAAGCAGGTTTCTTTAGCCCCTGCCCACTGCACAATTAACTGCGAATACAAAGGTTTTTCATTTGTTTGTCTTTTTGCCTTGTCTCCTATTTTGCAGGGAAAAAAAAAAAAAAAAAAAAAAGAAATAAAGAAAGAAAAAAAGAAAAACTAAAAAACCACTAGCAATTGGGTGTGGGACCCTGGGCCACAATGGCCACAAAGCCATAAAGTGTGTGCCCCATTCGTATGCCCTCATTTCCCTTCAGGCAGAGGTTTCTGCTCATCAACCCCACAGCCTGACCTGGGGGCAGGGAATGGATGAGGCAGACACAGAGGACTTGCTTTCATCCTGCATGAGGGTTATGGCTCAACCACCTGCCTTCTGGCCCCATCCTCAGCTGTCCCATCCTGAGCATCTCATTATTCCACTCTTGCACAAGAAGCTGTCTGACAGCTTTCAGGGCACATGCACTCTACAGGGAAATGCAGAGCCTCACAGAAAGGCACAAGCACACAGGCTAGATGCTGAACATCAGTCTTTCTTCTTCTCCCTTTCCAGCACCGTGATGTTTTCGACCTGTCAGTAGTGAGACAGTCATGAAAAGCCCAAAAGATGTGCAGCAGTCACCACGGAGCTGTGCAGGTCAGGGGGCTGGAGCCAGCCACTGGGATGCTGGCTGTAGGATCAGTGTGAGGCAGACAGTGCCTGGGACCCTTCACTGTGAGGCAGTCTCCCCACGGGGCAGTGCTACAGATGGGGCAAGCTGTGGTAGAGGTCATGTCTCCTTGCCTCCTGGAGGAACAGTGCCACCCAGACAAGGATGCAATCCCTGGGAGATAATGATTGAAATCCAGGTTTAATATAACTCCCACTCCTTCCCTTCCAGCTTTATCTGCCTGCAAATGTTTTCTTGGTGATGATTGATCTGAGCACTGTTATCTGGTACATAGCTTGAGATGAAGAATTTTGATGGAGCTTGATTGAAGTGCCAGAAAACTGTTTACTCAGTTATGGCTCTGACAAATGGATACCTTTGAGCTGCTGAATTTAGTATGTTGGGGGTTTTTTTTAATTTATTATCAGCATATTCCTGTTCTGGGTTGGTGAGAGAGGAAAAGCCAAGGGGAAGTTATCCAAATAGCATATTTTCAATCTGGCTCAAAACAAAGGCTGTCAACAGGAACATTTCAGGTCATTTGGGTTAAAACCAAGTACACCAAAGCTTCCAAATTTAAAAGAACAAAGTACTGTATTCTCCTCTCTTTGTCTCTTCTCTGCATTTTAAAGACACACCTGTATTTCCTAGAGGGAAAATAGTTCCCAAAACACTTCCAGCAGATTTCTGGAAAGCCTGCAGTATGCTTTTCCACAAAGCATCAGCAAAGGAGAGATCCAGAGCCACCTGCCCAAATCTGCCAGTGAGTTCTCAGCCCAGCAGCCACTTCCACATGGCCAGTGAGGACCAGGTCAAGGGATGGCAACGTGATGCCCTGTGTGGAAGCATATGACTGCACCAGGGCTGCACCCCACCTCAGCAGCATCTGGGCTGGCAGACACACCACTGGGAACAATGGGAGGTTGTCTTGCAAACACAGCCCTTGGTGGCATCATGAGCAGCTGCCCACTCTGATATGCACGTGTCCTGTGGAATCCTAGATAGAGGCAGGAAAGGTGTATAATGTCATTAGACAAGTTTGAAGTTCACTGCTACATCAGGCATGTTCTTAAACCCTCATCCTGATGGGTAAAATGTGACTTAACAGATTGCTTTGATTCAAGCCTGTGGTTGCTCATCACCCTTATGATGGACAGCCTATGTGAGACCATACCTGACAACAGAACTGCACCAATGTAACAGAAATTAAAAATAAGCCACATTTAAGTTTTCATACTTTTCTCCTATTTTTCACATGGTGCTGAAGGCAAAACAGCTGTATCATTACAAGTGTACCATGGCTGATACAGGCTGCAGCACTACCTCACACCCATGACTTATAAAGAAGCAATTGGGGCACTATGACAGAAGCAGGAATGGCTCCTACACCATTTTTTCCTGAAGCAGAATGCTCTGAATCCAGCTGATAAAAAAAACTAATGTGTGGGGCATGGCGTTGGTATAAAATGTGACACAAGGAAAATCTTATGCAATATTACCTTCAAAGAGATTGAAAATTCAATAAAGGTCTCCTAAAAGCTCAACAGAAAAGAAACACTTTTTGACATCATCCCTCTTTGAAATGTTTCCACTTGGTTTCAAGATGAATTCCAAGAACTGAAACATGTTTTTCACAAAAGAAAAAAAAAAAACCAAACCCACAATTCAGTGAACATTTACTTCTTTAAACACCTGGAACTGATCTATAATATATTGCCATGTCAGCATCTGAAAGAAAATTATAACTTTTTAACCTTATTTTCAGGGAAACCTTGTACAGATCTCCAACCACCTGCCTGCAACCCTGCTCTACTTTTTGCAGTGGTTTAGTAAATTAAGCAAAGCCACTGCCTCTGCAAATGTTTATCAATGCTTTTTAAATATTTATACTTTAAAAAAATCTATAGGGGTTTTGTTTTTTTTTTTTCTGTGTTAGGTTTTTGGGTGATACTTCTTCAGGTGAATAACAGTATTGGTAGCCAGATGTCCATCTTCCCTGTGATTTCCTGGGTATCTAATTCAAACTTGAAACATCCTATAAGGACAGCTTCCAGCTTTTTTCCTTTGTTGCTTGAGACTTGTCCGACACCTGACACAGGGAACATGTGGATAAGGACCCAGCCTGTGGAGCAGATGGAGCAACTCCCTTCTCCTGACTGGTGGGATGCAGCTCCCCTGACCCTACCAGATCACCTGAGCACAGGAGTTCTGGGCTGCAGTGCACTGTGCCAAGTGGGCATCTGCATTAAGGTCAGCATCAATAAAGTGATCCCCAGGGAGCTGAGGGACACCAGGTTGACTAAGGACATGTGAGCAAGGGGCTGTGTTGTGCTTAGTTGCTGGCTAGGGTTAAACAATGTCAGTCATGAAAAGGATATTTTTTTTCTTTTTTTTTAAATTACAGATTTGCAGGTATTTTCAACTTGCATACATAAGCGTTTTTTCTTACCTCTAGTTTATATTCCCTCTCTCAACCCTCCTTTTTCCAAGACAATGAAACCATGATCTGCCCCAGGTCAGGGTGTTTTGTGCACACCCAGACATAGAGGTGTCACCATCCCTGCAAGCTCCATTTTTGCATAAGTCAGGCTAATAAAACTGGCTGCCCACAAGTTCAAAGCTTATTAAGCTTTCATAAAACACAGTAAAGATAGATGAACAATAAATGTAACTGTCCTTGTTTCCTCTTGCCCAATAAATCAGCTCCCTGATTTTTGGGATTCAGGGAACAGAACTGTAATTAAGAAAGGAAAAAATATTTATCTCTGGAAGCAGTCCTTGCTCTCACCACAGCAAAATGTATCCCATAGCATTTTACCGAGGAAATTATCATTATCCAGTTGATTCAAGGTTGCAGCTCCACAAAGCCCTGCTCTTCCCAACCAGGGTATTCACCTGTGCACAGCTGCTAAGGTCACAAATCCCTTCTACCAGCACTATTTAAAAGTTTCAGCATAATCAAGTAGGTCAAATTTACATTTTCCCCTTCTGGTTCCCATGATCAAAAATGTGCCAGTCCTGAGATTGCCATCAGCTTCCTTTCTGGTACCCAGTAGAGAATGGAAGAGCTGTGGTGTGGCAGATGGACCCACACTTCTGCTGTGGGGTACCCACAGCAACCTTGTTTCCTCCACGCTGAGAGGTCTGTGCACTCACTGCAGGGAAATTAAAAACTAATAAAATGCAAGTACATGATGAATGCCTGATAGAAATGTATATCTGAATTGTCAGTATTGGGGTTCAAATATTAAATCATAAAATCATTAAGAAATTAGAGACTGCAGTAGCTCTAGCTCACTTAAAGTATTAGGCTGGGTTGTCTGTGTTTTTATCCTCCCCAAAATTTGTAAATAGATAGAGTTGCATTTCTGTGCTCCTGGAGATAACCATGAAGCCACACTACTCATTAATATAAAAAAGACACCTGGGGTAAAAAAAAAACAAAAACAAACACACAGAAACAAAAACCAAAACAAACCCAAGCTGATGCACTTTCTTAGATGTCTACAGAGATTTTTAATGACTGAACGTTTCCAAAATAGACACCTCAGCAGCTTAAAATAGGTACATACTGAACTTTTCTGCTATATTTTGAATGTTAACCCATACCCTCTGCAATGCACTTAGAGCATAGCACATTCATATGAAGTGACTTTTTAGGACCATCTTTCATTTTCCACAGCACTCTGCAAGTCAGCTGTTTCACCATCCATGCCTACCCTTTAAAAAAACCAACCATCTGTCTACTTTCTTATTTCCTTTGCCCCCCTCCAAAGAAAAATTTCACACATTAGGCAGCAAGTTTTCATAGCATTATGGTCAGCCCCAGAATCAAGACAGACAGAACAAGGGCTCAGGGTAGCCCCAGAAAGTTATGGGATCAGGGTACAGCAACAGCTACCAGACCAACAGCTTCAGAGATATTATCTCTAAATAATAATACCATGACAAATACAGATCAGTAGCGCTATCCTCCAGGCTGAAATGACAGCAAATTCAGTAATTCTCCAATGCTGGACTAAATGTTGTGTTTGGAAGCACAAAGACTTACATGGGGGTGTCAGGCAGGCAGCAAGGCAGGACAGGACAGGACAAGGCAGGGCAGCTCCTCCAGAAGGGTGGCTTGGATCAGCCAACTGGCTCAGAGAATCCCAAATCCCCATCAGACAGTTCTCTTCCACTACTGAGCTGTAGAAGCACCATGGGGCAGTGTTTGGCAGCTCTCATGCCCTAGCTCTGCTCCTCCCGCTGGCCTGGCTGTGCAGGGTGGCCAAAATATCCCACAAGGCAAAACCCTCCCCAGAACTCTTTTAGGGTTAGAAGTTCCCTTTTTGGCAGCATCTCACAACAGCGGGTGTCCCCAAGGCCCTGCACACAAAGGAAATAAAGGAAACAATTCATTTTAACAAATTTTCAGGCAAAATTTGAGGAAGTTATTGAGCCTTGCTTTTGTGAAACATTTTCTTTTTAATCAAACTTTGAGGAAATGACTTGTACGAAGATATTTAGCCAGCTCATGGAAAAGAATTGCTGGAGAAATTATTTTTGTCCAGGAGGCAGCTGGGTTATTTTGTCTGCAAGTGAGCCTTGTTATTGAGAGACAAAAGCCTTCCCCTTCTCCCTTGGGTATGCCATTTGCAGACAATTTCTTCTGCTGGACTCTTGTGCTCTGGTCCCCTGCCATCTTCGATCACAACATAACTGGCACACCAGTGGGGTGAGGTTTTTAATATGTCAACAAGTATGGAGTCTTACTGAACTTTCATCTTTACTAGTCTTGCTGAGGTTAGGGAGGTTTATCGGGTGACACAGAGCTGATGAATGATTTTCCATTAGCCCAATTTGACTCATTAACAACTGAACGCCCTCAACGTCAGTGTCTGATGAGGGCTTTGTGAGTGTAGCCCTCCTCTGCTGCCTTCAAGGTCAGGCAGCATTGTTTGAAAGCAAGAGGTCATGATCCCCCAGACCCATCCTGCAAAAGCTCTTTGCTTGAGAAAATCTTAACCAAACAGAAGGGACAAGTCACTGTTCAAGAGTGAAGTCATCTGATAAGTCATCTCTTGATGCTGTATTACACCAATATTTCCAAGGCTGCTTCCTCCCATGTGCACATCTGCAACAGTGCCTAATTTAAACATGTGATAAATGAGGCAGCTTCCTTCCCATTTCACCCCATAACCCCTCAATGAGCAAAATACAGAAAAATAAGTATAAAACCTTGGTTTACAGCAGATACCATTGGCTTCTTGCTAGTCAGCAGAAGATGGCTTTGCACTCACAGAGGCACCTGCTGTTTTGAAGCAGGAGGCTGAAAAAGGGACAGAGCACCTGTGGCCCCTGGAGCCTCTTCTCCACCTTCTGGGGCAGGACCTGATGCCCAAGTGCCACCCCCCTGGGTGATGTCATCAAGCAAGGAAGAAGCACTTTTTGAGGTTCTGCCATCGGCTTCTCATCTAATTTGGAAATGAAAAACAGATCCTGACAGACCAGTCTTTAGAAGTCTCTGACCTTCATCTACAGCATGTCAATGAGCCCCACTGCCAGCTTTTGGGACTTGGATGCACACTGCAGGTGACTACTGGGTGGGCCTATCTGTAACCCAGAAGGGCTTTGTCACCTCCCAGAGGATTATCCCAGTGCACATTTCTAGTCCCACTGGCTGACGCCAATGGGGATCAAGTGTCTGCCAGGCTCTTATGGTGTTTGAATAGCAGCGGACAAGACTTCAACATACACCCTTAAGACATCATGCACCAGAATACCTGTGTTTTTGGCATGAGTCACTTGAGAGAAGATGCTGATGCTGACATCAGGAATAGCAACAGTCAGGCAAAGATTACTACAGGTTAAAAATGTACTGAGAACTGAAGTGTAGAATACTTTGCTGAGGATATATAACACTGGTAGAATTCACTCTCTTCAGCTACCTCCTCAGGTAAGAGATGTTTCCAAATCCTGGAAATATTCCTGCTGCAATCCTGTTCCTTAGCATGTGGGCAGCCTGTCCTGTACATCCAGGACATGCTGTTGTACAGTCATATGCTCTCCTTTATTTTTCAGGCAGTTCCTCATAACATGAAATGCATGATAGGCAGTGTGCTTCTGCTAAAGAGACATATTATTTCCCCTTCCTCTGGAGTAAGTTCCTTCTCCAGTTTTATGTTTTCTCCATTCCCAAGTACAAAACAATTTTCAATATTCACCATTTTGGGAATTTCAAATTTGAAAATCTAAAAATTTTGCTGGACTACACCAACTAATGTCCTGTTGCCTCCTCTCATAAATGGAACAGTGGAAGATCTTGATACATGGCATAGCTTTTCCCTGATTTCTTGGTGTGAATTTATCCTTTTTGACCAGGGTTTCAAACATTACACAGTACGTGCCCCAAAGGAGTTGCCACTGCAGTGCTTTGCAATGTTACTCAGTATTCTCTTTCCTTCTGAAAATAGCTCCTTAGCGCATCTACTCATCACATTTCTCATTGCCACCACTGCATCACATTACAGATCTCCATGTCTTGGAGACAAACCTATTCATACTAGTCTTTCTCCTCTTGTGCCAATCCTAGGAAGACAGGCTCCCAGATTGAAGCAGAAAGTCTTTTTGGCCCTAAAACACATGTTGCTGGTATTTCTTATCACCAAATTTTATCTCACTTCTGTGTCTTTTGCTTCTTTCTGGGCCACCATCCTGTTCTCTGCACTGGCAACACACCTCAACTCATTGCCAGTGCCCAACTTCATCAGAACATGCATTCTATGCTGGGACTGATGGTTAAACACAATCCCTGGGACCCATCCTTGCAAGTCTTTGCTACTTTGGGCACATCTCTACCAGCCCATGGGCAGCTACCCTGCATCTCCTTCCCCAGTACCTTCTCTTCTCCCAGTGCTGTGTGTCAGGCAGAGGCATGCTCACCACCTCCAGCCACAGCCAGACAATATATCACCCACCCCACCACAGTCGGCACAGCTGGTTGACTCCCTATCTAGATTTTGTCTGCCCAGACCCCCAAGGTCCTGCCAGAGCTGATTCCTCCAGCTCCTGCATTTGTCCCCAGTGGGACACACTGGCATCTGCACTGAAACCAGCTCAAGGCTGGCCAGAAGCTGAATATAATTTTCTTTTACTGCCTCTAGCTTTCATCAGAATCTGATTAGGAGCACATGGATGCCAGTATCAGACCCATTTAAGTTGGATGTAGCCAATATTAATGCAGCATGCCACATCATTAAAATCCAACAATGCTATAATCCTTATGGAAAAGTACTGGAGTATGCAGAAAGCCAAAACTCCTTTAACACACTATACTCCATTGTTGACTGCTGGGAACCTCTCATGTACAATGAGCAAAAGATGCTCCCAGACCCAAAGGGGATTTTATTGCCCCCGTTTTCTTTCTCACTTTTCTCTCTTTTCCTTCTCTCCACCCCAGACCAGCTAAGAAATGTCACTGAGTTAGCGACAAGCTTTCACACCTGAGATGCTGCTGCTAAGTTAGCTGTAACTGCTGGAAGAGCCTGCCTTTTGGGACAGTCCAGAAGCACCCACCAGCAGCCCAGCCCTTTCCAGCTGCCATTCCATGCACAGCCCTGCCACCTGCTATTTGCTGTGCCCAGCACATCAGGCAGGGCTGCTGCTGCAGGGTTTATCATCTCCCCGGACAGAGGGATGCTACAAAAGAATGCACCTGCTTTATTTCTTTGGAGCTTATTGTAGAAGCAGTTCAAGAAAAGGGAAAGGGAAAGGGAAAGGGAAAGGGAAAGGGAAAGGGAAAGGGAAAGGGAAA
>JANHGN010025764.1:19402-31367 GCA_024605025.1 Megaceryle maxima | reverse complement strand
GGGGAGGGGGAGAAGAAAAAAAAAAAATTTTCTTGCTTGAAGCATTAGCTAGTGGTGCCAGGGTGCACTAATCAGTTTTAATTGCTTTCATCAGCCTCACCAGTAGCCCTCACACTTTGCCCATGGGCCCAGGAGCTCAATTTCAGCTGCCAGGTCCACTCTGACAAGGAGTGTGAATACGTGTATACATACCTGTACTGCAATTTGGAAGTGGGAAGATGTAAACATGTCCTCTTATCAAATTCAGGATTGTAGTGGAAAATAGCATAATGTAATAATTATTTTTGCTGGTAACACTGAAGAAATATTTGAGGCATAAACTTGCAGTGCTGGGTAAAGCAGAAAATTGTATGAGGACTTGGACCTGGGTCTTACAAATTCTGGCAAGGAAAATATTTCCTTTGTAGGCCAAACTGCCTAAATTGTCAAAATGACACTTTCACACTCACTGAAAATATGATCAGCATGGTGTCAGTTAGAGATTGTCAAAGATGTAATTGTCTTGGGAGTCCTTGGTAAATATTATTAAAGTATCTGTGAAAGACAATTTCTGTTTACAGTTTTTAATGACTAAAGGCCTATCTTTTTTTTTCCAAACAATAAGACTTTGACATGACCAATAATTATCTCTAGCAGAATATAACACTAGTATATTTAGTTTCATGAATAAGAATTTACTAACTTTTGAAGGAAGCAATGAGACTGAAAAAGAATTAAATGCACACAAGCAAAAGATGAAAGCAAAATGTCCAGATATACTGTACCCCTGTTGCTGCATGTTCTTCTTTGCTTTCCTGCATAAGAGATACAAAACAAAATATTTAAAAGATAGATCAAAGAAAGAATATCAGAGGTCATACAGGAAAAACACAGTAGAAATTAAACACTGAATTTAAGGAAATCATGTGGAATGCAGTGGATTTATTTTGAGATAATGTCCTCCAGATTAACTCACAAAGCATATTTAAGCTAAGCTGTTATTCTGAACGAGGGGTATAAAATCATTCAGACCCCCTTTTCTCAGTTACTTCCAATAAAATCTGCTTCATTGACATGCAAACCATTAGAACTGGGTGTTTGTTAGCTTTTTCAGGTGTGGTTGGGCTTTTTTTGGTTTTGTAATTAGCCGGTCTGCAAAATGAAAGTCAAATCAGAATTATACAGAGTCTTATCTATGTTACATATCATCACTCAGAATCTGGCTTGCAATTCTGTTAACTGAAGTAGGCTGGAACAGATGTCTTGGCTCAACGATGCTGGGGAATAAGAAATAATACAAGCTTATTTTAGACTGTAGATTGAGCAAAAGTTATGAAGACAAGAGAGATAAAAAAGAAGAATTTATAAATGTACAGTGAACAGAATTTCATGTTAGATATCAAGCTGGTTATTGGAGAGGAACATTAATCTTACACAAAATCCAAAAGAGAAATGGCACATGGAATAGTACTATGCAGAAGGCGTGAGCGGTTGATACGAGTTTGCATAGAATGAGTTGAGATAAGGAAGTGAGCTGCAGTGTCAGGGTTTATATATGGCCTGGGGAATTGCTGAGACAGAATACAGACTTGCATTATAATATGATTTTTGAACATATTTCTAAAATAATTCTTCCCTGAAGTGAGCCTAATCTGTACTGCAAACTGATTTAACTGGGACACAACTTAAAGAATATTCTAACCCCCAAGCTAAAATCTTAAGTTAAAATCAGACAGTAAAAATAAATTAAAAAAAAAATATATTACCATCACATCTAGTGACTGGCAAAGCCTTTCCTGTGCCATATGCATAGGAGGTCACAGTCTTTTTCTCAAAAAAATCAAAAAGAAAGGGACAGACCAAGAAAAAGGGATGCTATAACCAAACAAAATTGATCCTCAACTTTCTCCATCAGATGGTGGGGATTAGGAATGTAAAAAGATTATGGAAGAAGTCAAAGATAAGCTTGATGAAGTGATTAGGGAAAGAAAGCATGCAACAGATTTGAGGTGAAAAAAAAATACATAATCTAAAGAAACCCTAGTGCAGTTGCCCCTTGGTGACCCAGGCTGAAAGCTGTTCCTATTAATTACTAATGGATTTGTGCATGGAACTTTCTATTTTGAAATCTGGTCCAGGCTTTCCTGGATGTTTATGTAAATGAGGGGCTGGAGCTGCTGAAGCCTAGGTAGTCTAATGCACTGTGTGTGAAGAACAACCTGTTACACCATGCCCTTATCCCTGTTGCTTCCAGGAGGCAGCTACAGACTTAAGAGCTTTGTTTTTCAGAGGGTAGGGGTCTCTCACTTGTTTCCTCAGGGTCATAGCAGCCTGAGACAAAAAGCTGGAGCTTCTGGATTCCTGCATCTCCCAGCAAGAGCAGCAGAAGCATTCGGAGAGGGCTGTAGACTTCTTAAGTACTCACATAGACCATCCACTGCCATTCCTGCTATTGAGGCACTGGAGGAGCTTTCTGAAATATGGGACCCTCCTTGCAGCTCCAAAATCGAGACAGTCACAATTTATTTTGTTATCTGTCTTATGTTCTTTGACAAAGACTGAGACATCTCTAACTCAACAAGACTCTTCTAGAATTTTTCCATAGCACTGGCATTTCTCCTGCAAAGACACTGGAGAAAAGCTGGCTGGGTTACACCCCACATGAGAGAGTAATTTTTAAGATGTCTTGAAATTAAGTGCTAAATAAGGCCAAAATACCTAATTCCCATTGGTATATTAATTTAGAAGCAGAACATAAAGCTGCAATGTTTAAATTATGGCATTTTGATTTGAGAGTTTGTCAGAATAGTAAACTGACACTCCAAAAGGGACCTGACTGCTGTTCAAAAGATGCAACTGTGTGGCTGCAAAACACAGTGAACCACTGATACAAAAGTCACCCTTTCAGAACTCAGTATATAGACTAGCTTTTAATAAGCTAGAAGAAGAAAAAAGACATCAGTGGGGACAGCACATGGAAAACATCTATTTAGTGTGGCCAAGCAGTCAAAGCAAGATGTGCTGGATTGCAGAATGAAAGGAAGAAAAGGAAATACTGAAAAAATACTCTATTGATACTACATGTATCCTTTGGGACCTAACATCCAGTGGAGATACTCAAACATCAATGTGACAGTTTGAAAATATTTAGCTTCATAAAACCTTGACCAGGTAAGGAAATGTTATTCTAGCTTTCTTTTATAAGGATAAAATGAGATAGAGAGACAAAAGGCAGAATTCATCTCACTGTAGCTGCCTCAAAGTTATTCTTCTCATCTTCTGTGTGTTGTCTGTAGTGAATGAGAATACCAGAATTTCTACAGAATGATTCATGCCATCCCAACAAAAGTGATAATTGGGATGAAGTGTGGCAAGGCGGACAGATGCCACAGCACTGAAGTGTTTTATCCTAGGTGACATGGGAAGCAGGTGGTGGAAGAGGGTGAAAAATGGGGTTTGTTAATTCCCAGCAGAAGCCCCTGGTACCTTGCTGTCTGCAGTGGTGAGTACTCCGTCTAAAAATGAGTGAGATGGGAACAGAGCCTGTTTTCTTCCCCTAGGACCTAGTATATACCTGCCAGGTGGGTATGAGAGTTGGACTATTTCAGGAAGACTTTTCCTCTTCCTTATATAAGACCCTGTAAGAATATTTCGACACTGCCAAGAACATACAGGTGAAATGGGACAATCTGTAAGACTAACCATATTTTATGACCTCATAACCACAGAACAATCTGTTCAAACACACTATCTTGCCTCGTGCTCTATCCTCTGCCACTTCCTTCCCTGTAAAACTAAAGGAGAATATGTTTTCCAGTTAGGGCTGCAATCCATTCTGTGAGAAATGGAGCAAGGTGCTTGTTGTGTAGTAGTGGTATTGCATTATGTCATTACAAAACCTCTCATACACAGCTGCTTGACACATTTACAGACATGTTCCAGCATTCTGTTCTCATTTGAAAAACATTAGAGTAGACTGCCAGACGGAATGGCAAGTAACCTAATCCAGACAGGGAATGCACTGCAGTTTTATGCTGGACTTCTCTTAAGAGCCAAGGAAAGAGGTGTTTGATGGCACTCACATGCCTACTGAAATTCATAAAGACATGAAAAGTGCTTGGATATAATTTAAGGAGAAATTTCAGTTCCCACTCAGGACTGTCTCTCCTCATTGCCATTTTGAAATTTTAAATGGGACTTCCCAGTGCCCGAGACTTGCACAAATTTGTGCAAAAGGGTGCTTTTCCAGAGTAACAATAACTGATTCTGCCATTGTTAAAAGGGTAATGGGGAAAGGCTTACAGAGAGGTGCTTCCTCTGGAAAAACATTGCAGCAAGATGGGAAAAAAAAAAACCAAACCAAACAACAGACAAACAAACAAATAAACAAAAACACATAAACAAAAACACACACACAAAAAAACCAAACAAAAATACCACAACACTTTTGTTTTGGCCTTTAGTTAAAGAGATGATGCATTTGAGACAGATATTCCACTGGGACCATGTGAACTCCAAACCACAAAAAAACTGGACAAGTGTAAGTGCTTGATCGAGCAGTAGGCCTGCCTCTTTGGGAAGAGAGTCACCTGACGCTGAAACAGCAAAATGAACCCATCCTTAAATGCCAAACTGTCAGAGCAGCAGGAGATATAAAGCAGCTGTATCCCTATCTCTAGACACAGGATCCATTTCTGCTTAGTCTCCACTGGGTCTAGAACATGGCCAGTAACATAAACACCCCACTGAGGAAGACACAGGCACACAACAGAATGGTCCCTTTTTTGTGAGGTCCATCTACCTTTCAAAACAAGTACTTTACTGATGTTGGCTAACTGCAGGATATTATATTAGGGGATTGAAGGAACTCAGCTATCTTCTTCCAAGAAATGGCTCAGATGGCTTCTCTCTTCATCACTGCAGTTTGAGATCTGCCCTTGTAATGTATCAGACCATGATGCAGGCAGAAAGGATAACAACAGCCTCCATTTCTGCACTGCCTAGGGGTTTCTGCATGGCCTGGAGAAGACTGTCAGATCTGGCTTGCTGCAAGAGCAATCAATGCTGGTACATGACAGCAAATATTAACAACTAGATTTATGAGCACTGCAGATGCTGGCAGATTGACAGCAGCAATTTTTTCCACACAGATAGGACTCAGTTGTCTAGTCCTAAATTATTCTCCATAACTAGAGTCTGGATCCAAATGAACATTAAAAAAAAAAAAAAGCTGATGGTAACAAGTGGCAAAAGGAAACTGTTAAATAAAGACAAGTGCTGTTATTCAAGATTCAGAGCCAAGTTCCCTGCAGTTTTATCTAGGTTTCATGTCACCATGATGTCAAAGAAAATGCACCCAAAGGGCAAGTAGGATGACTCTGCAATCAGTCTTCCCATTCAGGAGCACACAAGGAGGACCTGTGGGTTTATCTTTCATGCACTTAGCACATGTAAAACCCTCATATCACAAAGTGAAAAAGAAAAAATTACCTGTTGATCTTCTGATGGTGACTGAGCAGACTGAGCCTCTTCATGAGCCCCTTCATCTGCTGCATTTTCTGTGTGTGCCTCAGTTTCATCGGTGGCATTAGTCTTTTCAGTCTCCTGGCAGCAAAGGAGAAATCATTGTTAGCTTCAGGGCACATAAGCAACAATGAATTTCTATAAAACTCTAACTTTACAGTTTTGGGAGGTGTTTTTCTAATTTTGCTTCAGTACTTAAATGAAAATATGTTCTTTTGGACATTTTCCCATGAAAGGAGCTCTTGCTGGCACATTGATCTGCTGGTAAAGGCATGGGGTTTGTGTAGGGAAAACAAGAATTCAAGCACTTCTTCCCCTTCAGAGCATAGCAGATTCTCCAGCTTTTCTGTGGAAAGTTTAATAGAAACCAGTGCTCACCCTGATGGCACATTCTAGCTTCAGGAAAGAAAAAAAAAGCCTTTTTCACCAGCATGCATTCTAATTACACTTCACCAAGGAGTCACAGAAAAACAGAAGTAATAAAGGATTTCATATATGGTCTCTTAACTTTCTTATTTAAAATCACCATGAAACTGTTCCTCAATTCATTCACCAATCTGTCAAATCTATTTTTTCCAGCACCATGAACAAGCACCTCCTAGAAGGCTCTTTATATTAAGTTCTATTGTACTTTCAGCTAAGTAGCTGTGAAAGGTCACACTGGATCACACACTGTGTCAGATAAAGGGAAACCTTTATGGCCTTGAACAGAACAACAGAAATAGGATGAAATGCAATAGCATGAAGTGCAAAGTTAGATTATTTGGGACAGGTAGTTCTGGGACAGAGATTAGAAACAGATGTTTCTACTGCACTTTGGAAGCTTGTTAGTTTACAATCATCAAAGAAGAAAAAGATTGACGTATTTAAATAATCACAGTATAACTAGGTCGTGAATATGACACAATAGTGAAAGAGGTCATAAATGCAACCCTCAGATGTATGAGGTGAAGGGACCTCAAAACTAATATTAAGGTCATTGTATAAGGGCAAGGTGAAACCTCCTCTGGATCGCTCTGGACTGTTCCAGTCACTCGGGCTCAAGAAAGAGAAATTCAGACTGGAACAGGTGCAGAGGAGGGCTACAGGAATATTTAAGGGAGTGCAGAGCCTCTCTTATGAAAGGGTGACAAAAAAAGCTTCATTACTTTAATCTATTGAAAGTAATGCTATGAGGGGATATGATGGCTCTCTAAAAATAGATCAGAGTAAACATCAGAGAAGGATAGAATAAGGAAGAGCACTCAGCTAGATGCAAAATGAATACAAACTGACTATAAAAAAAAATTCTAATCATCAGCAGAGTGAAATTTTGGAACAGCTTTCTAGTACAGAATCAGAGAAAAAAGACCTAATTCATTAAAAGGAATTTGACCACTTTTGAAAGGTGTTATCTGGTGTGGTTGCCTCCAACAACAGAGAACTTGGCTCAGGGAGGTCCTCTCCTGTGTTACCCTCATTCCTACATGCTTTGGGCAGACCAGCATGTTCCTAATAGAAGATGAGCTGCTTTCTCATCCCTGTGACCACGCCTTTACAACTCATCCACCTGGTCAGTTTGGGTCTTTCTGTTTTTCCATAATTTCATTTGTCTCTGTGGTTAAACAAAAGTCCCCAGGCATGATCCCCTGTCCTCTAAGATTCACAAATCCTCCTCCAGTGTCCTCCTCATCATATATGATTTCTTCATTCAGTGTACTTAGCCTGCATAAGCATGACACTAACATAGCTATCTGTCTTTTAGCCCCAAAGCAGTGAGTGCTGACTTAAGGATTTTTGTTCCATGATGTGGTGTGCAATATAAGACATGCCCTCCTGATGAGATGCTCTGCTGGATGGGGATAAAAATGACAGAAAGGGGGTTAGGAATGTTTAGTAGCAGATACCACGACAGAATGAAGATGGACAAAACACTTCTGCGTTTTTACCTTCTTCCTGAAACTTCACTGCCTGTAACATTGGGTACCCTTTTGGCAACTTTCTCCTAGCTCATGGAAAATATGTTTCACTTGTAAAGATCTTACAATTAAAAGAGAGTAGGCACATAGCCTCATAAGTTCCCCTTCCACTCTGCAGAGAAAAATAGCAATAAAAAAAAAAAAAGATCAGGAGCAAGCACTGACCTCCCTGCAGTCCTTCCCAGCACTGCACTGCCCCTGTGCTTCTGGAAGCAAAACCCTTTCCAGGGCCACACAGTGAACCGGAGCAGAAGGCTGATCAAAATTAAAGCTTTACAAAGAGAATTATTTCTATCTCACACAATGTGCACACTTGGTTACACAGCTGCATGAATATTTTTGCCAGCACATGGGGAATGCTTGGAGGGAGGAATGAGCAGCTCAAAGTAAGCAGAAGGAGCCAGAGAAAGGAGAAAAGTCTACTTTTTTTTTTTTTCTTTTTTTTTTTTTTTTTTTTCTGAAAATACCCTCTCCTTTCAAATGCCCCAAAAACAGGGGGGTCCCTGCACTCCAATGCTGATGGCATTGTTATTAAAAACATCTACAGAGACATTTGGTTGGCTTAATTTAGCTTTTGCTTCCCCCCCACAAGCTAACAAAATATTGTAAAATTAAAATATGTATTAACACAGACATAGATTGAATTTCTTTTGTGCAGCACTGTGGTAATACATTGTTTTCTTAAGCAAATGGTAACTTCCTTACAGATACTTTCTTGGTAGCAATTCCTAAACTAAAAAGGACACTGTTAATGAAAACTAAACTGATTAGTTACTTATTTTCAGCGTGTATATTAACACTTCATTTTAAAACTATGTACTCAACGTTTTTGGTGGATACATAAAATACATAAAGACTGAAGATGGCATTCTAATGAAAATTAATCTATTATGTAAAACTATCTCAGATGAATCATATACTTACTCATAAAGCAAAAAAAAAAAATAGCGAAAGCTGAAGTAGTTAGCTGAAAGAACTATACTCTAGGAACAGCATGTTATCAGCTAGAACACATGCAGACATGCACATACACACACATACACATACAGAGTCCTTGCTAATTATATGGAGAGCTGTGATGTTTGGAATACCATTGTTATACTAGCTCTCCATACAAACACAAAAATTCACTTTTTAGCTAATTTTAAATGAAGTACCATTTATAAAGACTGGATGGATCATTTTCTCTTAAAATAAAATGCACATACTGTAAATTTGTAATTCAAAGCAGTCTTAGTAGAAATCTTCTTCAACTAAAAGACTCAAGCTCCAGTATCTCTGGATTTTGGGATATCAAGATTATGGGTATACTGGAATACTAAGATTAAGGATTTAAGTATATACAAGATTTGAAAACAGACACTCAACTCAAGCAAATCAGTTTCACTGAATTCACAGAGCAATTGCAAACCTAAATGATCTTGCTACTGATTGTCCTTGAAGATAAAAAGCATTCAAACCTTGCTGAAATACTCAGAGGGTGTAGTAATTCAGCATAGTGTTTGTCATCTTAGTTGAAGTAATAGGCATCTTACTGACAAAACAAGTCAACTGAGCCATTTTAAAAAACAAGTGGTGCAGCTGGAGCTTTTAATGAGCTGCTCACACATTAACAATATTTCAGAGCATTTTCAAGAATATTGAGAACAGTTTCAGGCTAAGCATAAAAGTGATGTCAGCTTTAAAAAGAAATGTACCCAACTTTGGGGGTAGCTGATACACACCTGATCCTAGACATAAAATCTACATTGATTGTAACTCAAATGTACACATGTATACTATTGGCACATCACAGTTAATGCCACTAATCCAAGAATAAACGGGATCATTCAGAAATTTATCACTAACTTGAGTGATCTTTGGGTCAGGCATAAAGCACAGCTCACAGCTCACCTCTAAATCCCAGCCTGCTAGGAAGCATATTTAGAAGTCAGATGTATTCTAAACCAGGTATTCCTTCAAGTGAGAAGGTATTTCATATTAGACTAAGAATTTATTAAACACAAACACTATACTTGCTTCTTGTTTTAGCACATAAAACTGTGCTGCCTAACCCCATTAAATGATGTTTTAAAAAACACATTTACCAGTGGGGGGGGGGGCAACAGGACAGAGAGGATGATGTGAGCTAATTGACGTTTTCTGAAGTACCAAAAGTATGTAGTGATTTCCTGTAATGTCACTGAGTTTTATAGCCACATAGCACCCTTTAAGGATAAAAATAGAATCATAGAATCATCTAGGTTGGAAAAGACATTTAAGATCATTGAGTCCAACCATTAACCATACTCTACCAAGTCCATCACTAAGCCATATCCCCAAGCAATACACTTGGTATTTAGGAAAAAAAGTGTGAAGATCTTTGCCTGACTCGCACAGTGACCTATGCAAATAATTAGCATTTAGAGCTTTGGCCTTTCCACCAAGATCTGCAGAAGTTGTCTTACGCCATCCAGGCATCTAAATATTTCACTGCATTGGACCTGGAAATACAGTGATGGACACAGCAACTGGCTGTATACAGTGGTACCAGACAGAACCCTTAACAGAGGGTGTCTGAGAGAACAGGTCTGGCTGCAGGGGGGGTAGGTGCCTACTTAGGGAGCTGACCCCAATCCTGTTTTCTAGACAGTCTGATTATTGTTGATTGGCTATTTCCTACTGAAACAGTTACAGCTTTTTGGTAAGTAAGAGGATACTTAAATAAATGTGTAAAGGCTATCCTGAATGGGTGCTAAGGAGGATCTCCTTTATATTTGTGTGTATTCAGAGCTTCTTAAAGTCAGTCTGCATCTTGGTGACAACTTTGATGTGTCCTAAACTTATTAGACTTGCCCTGTAAGTGCAGATCAGCTTGCACATTAGGCTCTGCACCATCAGAGCTCCAATACCTAGCAGTAACAGTTCAGTGTAGGTTGGACAATTAAGCCTGGTGACAAGTTGTAGCCACCTAACCCAGAGCGAAGTCAAGGCTACAAAAATAAGAATCTGCAGAATGGAAACACGTATTTTGCACTCAGCAGGCTGCGATTGCAATGAAATTAACTACAACTATTTTGTTGGGAAGTTATAATTTGTTGAGGGAGTATCAAAAGGTCCTCTGCTTACTCCAGAAAACATATTCAAAGCAGTCCTGGGTCAGGATCCTAGTGGACTGTGCTCTGAAACAGCATCATAGTCATTAAAGAGCTTCTCTACTGCTTGTGCAATATGAGACAAAAGATGGACAGAAAAGGAAAAAGAATCTTCTGAGGCAAGAGTACATAACCTGTATCAGCTTAATATTAATCTGTGTAATGTCTCAGTGAGATAAAGATCCCTAGAAAGAAAAAAGCTTACTGTTTTGTGGTGTTTCCATGCTTTATAGTTTTCTTCTTTTATAAATTATCACCATATTCCAGAAAAATACCCACACAGTTATTTAGGAAGGGATTAGTCATATATGTCATCATCACCATCTCTTCCACACCTGACTTCTTCCATTGTACTTCATGCTAAGGTGGAATAGACAATCTAATGAAAGGAAAGCAGAAGCAGTGCAGCAAGCAGAAGCAGTGCAGCAGTGTTATTTGTATGACAAAGCACAGATAGACTGACACACAGGGAAGATTCTGAGAAACACCTCTGCAATAAACACTAAAACACTTGTACATGTCTCTCAAGTTCAGAAACAGATTCTAAAAGGGAGACAATGTAAATATACTTTCACTTTGTACACGGATTTTTTTAAAAACACATTTATTTCCACTTTCTGGACTGAAGCAATCACCAGCAATGCAGCAATTAATCAGCTTAAGCCACAGTTGCTTGGTACTAGTAGCACCAAGACTAATGTGCCCAGCACAATGTAACGAGTATATTATTTTCAACATTTACAAAGTTGTCATAAAGTAGAAACTGTAATAGCCTCTGCTGACAGCTGGAAACAAATGAATTCTAAAATTTTTTCCTTTGCCTCATAAACGTGCTATCTAGCGGAACCATGAATAAAGGTGCAGATAATATATGAAGTGGGAAGATGGAAAAATGCAATTTTCTTTATCTCACTGATTCTCCACTTATCTTTAATAATTATTATAATATATAATACCTGCACTTCTTTAAGCCTTGCATGGCTTTGTGGATGTTAATTAAATGAATTCTCACAAGACCCTCGTGAGGTAGGGCAAGTAATTTTTATTTCCCTTGGTAGGAGATCATAAAATCATAGAATCTTTAGCACTGGAAAGGACCTCTAGGATCATCAAGTCCAACCTTCATCCTTAACATCTCTCTATCCGTTAGACCATAGCCTCAAGTGCTATGTCTACTCGTTTTTTAAACACCTCCTGGGATGATGACTCCACTTCCTCCTTGGGCAGCCTGTTCCAGTGCCTAACCACTCTCTCAGTGAAGAATTTCTTCCTAACATCCAATCTAAACCTCCCATGATGCAACTTGAGGCCATTTCCTCTCATTTTATCATTAGTAATTTGGGAGAAGAGACCAACACCAGCCTCACTACA
>JANHGN010025764.1:0-19366 GCA_024605025.1 Megaceryle maxima | reverse complement strand
CTTTAGTCGTGCACGTGCCTTTTTGGTTTGGTTTTTTTTTTTTCAATTACTATTATTTATTTATAATTTACTCTCTTGTGAGTCCCCCCGCAAGCCCTGCTGGTCATGCGCCAACAAGCAAGAACGTGGTCGTCTCGCTGTTTGTGGTATGAGCACTACACAGATAAAGCAGAAAGTTTGCATCACTTGCTCCTTATCACACATGGACTCAGTGTCAAAGACATTTCTAGCAACTGCAGCTCTTCCCTGGGTGTCTCTTCAAAAGCACTTAAAAAAGGCTCCTTTTCTTGCTCGGCTTTTACAGAACAGGAAAAACAGAGGTATTTACAACAGTGTTTCACTGAAAGTTGCTACACAGATGGCAGCAGAGTTGGACCACAAAGCAGGTCTCATGCTTGAGGGCAGTTCTTCAGCCAGGTCACCACAATGCAGCACATTTCTCCTATCACTCTAGCTCATCACCCTCTTGATAATTTCTTTTGTTGAACCACCCACATTAAAGATGGCAGCATTTGATTATCATCTAACATGATCTCAGGATGAGAGAGCTGTGTAATGCTTTCAGTTATAAAATTTCTCATTAGAAGAAGACTCTTAAAGACAGAGTACATTGCTTTCTATAAAAAGAAGAAAAAAAAAAAAAAAAATCCAAACCAAAACCACACACACACAAACAACCACAAAGAAAAATTTCTTTGTTTCTTTTTCTTTTGTCAGAAATATATTAGAATACTGTCAAAATACAGTGGATGGAGAACTATGGCTAGACTTGCCAAAGGGACTTTGTGAAGTCCTGGATGAGGCTTTAAGTTACCTGCTTAAGGCAGAGAGAGCAAACCCCAAGGTGCCAGTCTGCATGTACACATAGAGGATGGAACAGGTTCACACCTCAGCCCCGCTGCTGGGGGCCAGTACAATCCCCATTCACTTCAGGTTTGATGCCATCAGGGGGAAGTGAAGGTTTCTTGTAACTAACTATAAATTTTAACTAATCTATAAATTGCATTAGGAAATTCTGCATTCTTTAAAATCTGAATGTGATAAAATACTGTTTTGCATTAACAACAACAACAGAAATCATCAGTTGGAGGGAAGGTAACAAACCTGATGTGAAAGAAGGGAAGTGAGAAGTATTTTCTAGTGTTTACTGAACCAGACACTCCTTTCTTCCCCTTAAGAACACTTTACTGCATCAGCGTCTAATGCAATGCTTATCACTACACCTTATTTGTCATGCTAAGTCACTGACTATCTTCATCTTTTATTAAAATCAAATAAATGGCCTCCATGGAAGGACAGCAGTGCATACCTTTGTGCCTGGAGGAGGAGCAAGGCCCAGGAATGAATAAATAATATTTTCTTCTTTAGCAGAGAAAAAGGATTCAAAATCCTAAAAAATGAACAAATAAAAAACAACACAGAATTGGTAACAAAAATCAAAATGTACAGGAGGAAGAGACTAGCCCAAGCAAATCTTTCTTATATTGATGAGAATGACTATGCATTTGTACAAGCGCCTGTGTTATCTAAGCCCCAGGAAGAAAACTCAGATAAAGGGAGTTTCACACTGGCTGGCAAAATGAACAAATGGGCAAATTTCTCCAGAGACTTACACTTTAATTATATCCCATCTATGTCAGAATCAGATAAAATTAAGCATCTCATTTTAATGTGCCTCAGCTGTACACACCAAAGAAAAGCTATTCCCATTTAAATGCTAAAATAAAACTTGCTCTGAGTAAGAACACAAAATAGGCCCCCAAAACCCTGGACAGCTTTACGGTAAATGAAAGGCAACAGTCAACATAATAGCCCAAGTGAAACGATAACAAAGAAACTGTTTATTTTAAAGAAAGGCACTCTGGTTAGAAAATGCATTTACTTTTCAGACAAACTTAGCAAAGGATCATGTTGTTCCCTCTGACATATATGTACCAGACAAAATGTCTTGCCCTCATGTGAACTGCAGTTAGAAACCATTACATTAAATGCCCATTTTCTCTTTAGTGCTAATATAACTGAAAAGATGTAAGGGATGGCTCCTCTTCTACCATCTAGAACTTGGCATGGTCTTTATTCACCTTTACATATATCCTATCAATTAAGGAAGCTCTGCTATCACTCATTTGTTGCTGGGAAATTCATGACTCATATCTTATACCAGTTAAAATCTATGTGTATTTAAGAATTCAGCAGAAACTCTGTTCGTAAGTGATTGGACCACAGTCACACAGCAGCTCTGTGTAAAAGGACAAGGGCCTGAACATGTCTGCTGAGCCCTAGACAACTGCCTTGACCATGTTATCACACTCCCTCTCACCCCAAATAACTCTAAAAATAGAAGCCTGTAAATAATAAGGTGCTGACTCATCCTTGAGACCTGTTTGTAAAGCTGGGTTAGGGCCTGTGTTGTTTTATCAGACTGGTTCAGTATTTCCAGAGAATAAATTAGTGCCAAGGATAATCCTATGGAAAGGCTGGAGTGGATGGCTTAGAAGACACCTTAAAGTCAACAAGACTGGAATCAATGATATTTCAGTCCAATTTCAAAGAGGTAACATTGCTTAATAGGATAAATGACAGCCCATTTTACTGATTTATCTAAGGGACAGATTGGCTTTCCACAGACATAGCTACAGGCAGTGCAAACTGCCCAGTGTGGGGGAAGCCCCAGAGCACATTTTGCCCTGACCAGGCACAATACCCGCTGCTGCTCCAGACCATCCTTTTCTCAAAATCTCTGCCATTTTCATGTTGCTGTGGGGTTCTTCTTCTTATCTAAGCCAGGTCTGCCTGCCCTAAGTATTTAAGAAAGTCAGTGTCTGAAGTCTAACCCATAAACTTAGAAGCAATATAGTAAACAAGTATATGAGGATTTTCTGAAATTTGAAGAGGTGGAATTTCACATGGGCCTTTGACAGGCCATGTAAACACAGGAAACTCCTGTATACCACATAGGCATAAAACAGCCTAAGTGAACTATGGCACAGCAGGTCAGTAGCTGGGCAACAAAGAGAAAACTACAACAAGCAAGTGCCATGAAGTAGACTTCATATTTTATACATCTCGTTAGCTCCTCCCTGAAGGAAAAGCAGCAGACATCAATTTTACTAAAAATATCCAGAGACACGTAGCCTTGTAAATAACCAGACCTGAGGGTACAAACAAGACTTGTAAATGACCAGATGAACTCCTTATCAGAAAAGGATACACCTTTCTATCATATCATGTAGTCCTTGGCAACTGGTAGTGTACAATGACATCCCTCAGTAAATATGGTATCTCACAGTAACTTACCTTGCTTACAGTGAGGAGCAAGCTATTATGTATTTAGCACAGGGTAAAGCATGATGACTACAGTAATCGTGGAATAGTTTTGTATTGTGTATTTGCACTCTTTCTTAATGGTAACTTGTTTGCATCTTCATTCACTGAACAACTAAAGATAAGTGTTCCCAAGGCAGGCAGTAAGAAAAATGAGGAGTAACTATTTCTTTCAGGTAAGAAATAATATGATATCTGTATAAGAAGACATAAATGGTATAGGCAGAGGGTAGAAGTGTCATTTGTCTTTGGACCTAGCCTTTGAAAAATACAGTGAAATGTATTTAAAAAAAAAAATACTCCATGAGGTTTTTATTATATGAGTGCATACATGTATATACATTCTATGCTATCACCCTTTGTATGACCTTCGTGGAAATGACAGACAGCAAAACAGCAAACTCCAGTTGGACATCAGCAGAAAGTTCTTCCCCACATGAGTGACATGGCACCAGGTCACAGCACACAGAGAGGTCATGGAAACGCCACCCTTGGAGACTTTTGAAACTCAGATGGCCAAAGCCCCCAGCTACATTAAATCCATCCCTGCTTTGAGAAACAGGCTGGACTACAGACCTCCAGAGGTCCCTATGATTTCCATATATTTGACTTTAGCAGTAACATGAAGTATCAGATAAAAGCCTTACCTAGTAATTCAGAGACTCTTTGTGAAAATATGTATGAGTATTTTATTCTATGGATTTCAGTTTACAGAGAGAAGCATAGTTTTCAGCTTACAGAGAAAACCAGAAGTTTACATTTCATTTCTTTCCTATTTTTCTGGGGTTTTTGTTTAGCAAAAGCAAAGACAAGAGCAACAGAGTGCTCAATATATTTAGAAAGTGACACAGATGCAGACATCTGTCTAGACATGAGAAAAGAAGTAGCTTAAGAAAAAGATCAAATAAGAACATAATTTCCAACACTGATGGATTAGAATGGATATCTGAGATTGGTGCTATATCCAGGCATAAAAAAAGAATCCATTTCTAATCTGTTTCTTCAAGTGGCAATACCAAAGATATGAAAGAAGATTCTATTAAGACAGCCTGACCTCACAGAAAAGCTGCTCACAGTTAGTGTATTTTCATAAATGCATCCACAAGAAAGCTGCATTTTACAGTACAAGTTTGGAAATGAAGCAGCCCTTCAGGGTCAGCCAGAATATGCCAATACTTTTACATATTAGCAGAAAATAAGATTAGCAACAGGACTGCATTTACTTGCAGTCTATTCCATTATTCTGTCAGTCTATTCCAGCACAAAAAGGAAGCCTCCTCACTTGTACCCAGTATCCCCTTATCCCCACCCCCAAAATTTCACTGAACTGAAGAAAAGGAGACTGGAAAAGATCTCAAAGGACCATTTGTCCAAGATGGGAACCACTACACTATTCCTGATATGTGTTTCTACAGTCCATTGGTAATGACCTTTAATGAGATAATGAGACAATCTCCTGTAAACTATGATTTTCTTTTCTTTCTGATGTCTGACTTAAACTTACTTTGCTGAATTTCTTGCTCATTACAACTTATTCCAACCTCAGTGGACAGAGGAGGAGCAGAACACATTTTACAAAATCCTAGAATCATGGTAAAATTTGGGTGGAAAGAGACCTCAGGAGACCATCTAGTCCAACCTCTTGCTCAAAGCAGGGTCAATATTGAATTCAGACCAACAATGAATTCTTTTTTGCCCTTAAAATATTTGAAGGCTGTCACGTCTGTCTCCAAATCCCTCTTTCTTGGGGTAAGGAAATCTTTTATCTTGAATTTTTATCTCCCAAGGCCAATGTTTCCAGGCCAACACGCTGTTAATGTATATACACATGCACATGTGTGAATAAGAACAAAACATACAGGACAACTGATATGAAGGGAAATGTGAAAAAAAGAGTGAACTCAGAAAGGAGAATGAGCAGTAATTCAATGTAACAGCTTTGACTTAAAAACAAAGGACTACCCAGGAATGAGGAAGTACAAAAATTAGTAGGAAGGAGAAAAAGAAAAATCAAATGTCTTAGAAATAGAGGTGTAAAAAGCTTGGTTTGTTTGGCATAGCAAAGTGAAGAATAATAGAGGATATGATTCTCATTTACAAATACATTGGACTAGAGCTGTTTAAGCTAATGATTGATTTTGGCGTACTAGGAAATAAGTATAAACTGGCTGCGTGTATGCAGGCTACAAATTCAGAGGTTTCTAGATGCTACAAGACTGAGGCCCTTGAAGACTAATAACATAACCAACATATTTTTAAGGCACTTTCATGAATTCAGCATAATGGACTGGAGTCTATGACTGCAACAGCCCTTTGCAGTTCTCAGCCCTATATTTAATAAGTTGCTGAGGCCAAAGAGAGTGGGACACAGGGAAAGAGTTAAGCTGTATCATTTAAACCTTAAACAGCATAAAACAGTTCTGGATTTCAAACAAATGGGTCCATTGGACCTGCACAGGTTGTGCAGGGATGTAGACTGCAAATCCCCAGCTTTAAATTGTAAACATATTGCAAAAGACATCATGTGACTTGTAGGAATTTTGCACCAGCCTGCCAGCTTCTGGCCATGTTCTCAACCAGCCCACATAATTCCACCTCACACTCACTGTGTACCTTAGGCACCTTCCTCCAAGGAGAAGGGTAAGGCTCATGTACTGATATACATCTCCTTCTCTTATTTATTTGGAAATAGTGATGCTATAAATTAATTTTTGTTCTGCACCCACCTGTCTCATTAGCTATAAGCTTTGTGAGATGGGTACATTAGAATTCTGGAGACTTAGACTAATTGTAAATTTGATTTAGTTTTTAAATCAGTAGCTGCAATTTCTTTCTGGACAGCTTTCCACATCGAAGTGTCTTTGCAAATGACTTGTTCTTCAATTTATTTCAAGATGTAGATTATTTGGTCTCCTGAAACAGCTTCAGACATGAAATAAAAACAGTATATTTATCAGTTACTGGCAAGGCTAACCAGTTATAACACTCTGCAAGGCAATTACTCTTTAATTCACTATATAACCTCTCCAGGAAATATCAGAAATATTTATTGCAACATTGGTTGACACAAAATCCAGAGAAAGATAGATCAAATTATATTTTTTTATTGGTGCAGAATGGATGTTGAAATGCACATGAACTCTAACCTACCAAGTTCTCTTATAAGATTCCTATGAGAAAATGAGGAAACAATTGCTCTCCATTACTCGTATTAGCCACTTTTGCTCTGAAAACACTGAAGTTAATTCTGAAAACTTAGTGCCATGTAAATCCCTTCTCTCTCAAAACAACCTTTGTGGTAGTTCACACTGGATTTGTGGAGTAACTTAAAACTGGGCTCACTATGTGATCTGCGTTTCAAAGTACTTTGCAACTTCATTTCAGCAATGATATCAGAGTACTTTCCAGACTATGTATTTCCATCCAGACTATGAGAATAAAAACTGTCTCAGATATCTCTTTTGATTCACGATCCTAATATTCAGGCTGGTACAGTATTATCAGTCATTGATTTGAACAAACTCTCTCAAGAGAAATAACCTGTTACAACCATATATGAAAATATAAAAGCATCTGATGAGTGTTACAATTTCTATTATAAGGAATTGGATATTTATTGAATAAGCACTATAATTTCAGTAATTCACACCACATACTAGAACTATTCAAGTCAGCTAAAATTCCTATTTATTTGTATAATATAATGGAAAAGAAAGATTTCTGTTCACAGCCCCTGGTGCCTAGCAGCACAGATGAGTCTGTGTGAAACAAATAAAACACCAATACTCAACAAGCAAAATGAACTTAGAAGGAAAGTGCAATACAGCTAGAGATAGCAGATCAGCCTTGCTATGAACCCTGCCAGTCTAGAGCAGCTCAGTATTGTCAAACCACGTAACTGAGCATTTACCACTCCAAGTGCGGCTGAACTGGCCTCATAGGCTCCATCTGGTTATCCTGAGATGCTGTGTGAAGCAGCCATAGTATCTCCTAGACAGTACTGCTTCTGGTTTTCAGGAGCTGAAGTAAGTGCAGGCAGAGACCTTACATCAGGTCAACTTGTGAGGAGAATGCAAGAGAAGAACACAGAGCTCATCACAGACAGCCAATTCCATGCCTTGTAGTGAGCTCTGGGTCCTGCATAGGCTCTGGGTCTGCAGGTCACAATCTGTCACCATACATCAAGCAGAGTTTCTTTAGTCAGATTTCCCTTTGTGTGCATTTTGCTTTTAAAAATGAACGATCTTTTGGTTTGTTCCTTTTCTGTACCTAAGAAATGTTTTCTAGGAATTGCTCTTTCAAAGTGAATCTCAATTTATCTTAAGCAGTTTGTCTGATGGTTCCTAGTAATGGAAAAGAGTCACTTTCTGTGAAAGAAGACTATCTGAAGTATTAAAATTTCCAAACATCTTCTTACCCCACAGTATCGCTCCTCATTGAAGATCTGTGGAGGGAGAGGAATTCCATTTTGAGGCTTTTTTTCACCTGGGACATTCTCTCTCATCCATTTCCTGTTGTCTTCATCACCTGCTATGTCCATTTGCTGAAAGTCAATCTTGTTGGCCTCTAAAAAGCCCACTACTTCTTGCTGTTTCTTTTTGATCTGGTTAGGAAAGAGGAAAAACAAAATTCCTTCTATAAAAAGAAAATTGTTTTCTAATAGCAATTGTTATTACAAGCACAACTAATGCAAGTTTGTCAAGTTGAATCCAGCAGCCCCCACAGTTTTTGAAGCTGAGATTCAACAATGCTTCTTAGTACCTAGAGCACTGCCATTACTTCCTTCCCCCTCCCCAGCCCCCAACTGTGATACCTCCATCTAAGAAACGAGGCTCAGCAGGAAGCCTTCTACTCAGATCCTATATCTGTGAGTGTGGTGTACAGACACCTAAACTAATCCTGCCCAAAGTCAGCACAGGTCTGAGAATGTACATATTCTCCTCAGTATGTAAGTCTCCTTTTTCCTACTCATTACACATATCATTTACATTTCCATGAGCCACATGTTTCTCTCTGTCCCTGCTCTTTAATACGAGGGATAATTAACTGTGAGTGAAAGCTCAGTTAACACCCAGTACAGTCTAACTCCTGTGCTTGAATAATTCCCACATCACAGAATAATGTTCCAGTTGGACCATGGAGAACATATTACATACAAATAAAGCATGTTATACACAACTTCTATGCTACCTAAATTTCAGTCATGGCCCTTACACCCTTTGATGCTAGTTCTGTATAGACCTAGGATACAGACATCAAGCTAATAACAAACCTACTAAAGTTTAATACTCACTAGACTTTTCTGCTAAAGGAATGCTACTCCTAAGCAACATTTAAATAACTTCCCCATTTTGTACGTGTCTAACTTGTCTAAGAGCTGAAAGGCCAAATTTTAGACCTACAAGCACTGCAGCATTTGAAGCAAACAGAACTGATCTGTACAGATTCTCTCAGGCTGCTCTTTGGTGGTCACTGGCAACTAAATTACTGTCTAACACAATCACGTTTCAGACATGAATCTCTTCTCCCAGTGATACTACTCCATGCAGCAAGTTAGTGTCCTATCTAGATGGTAGCTAGAACGATGTATGTAGATAATTATTACATATGAGCCATCATATGATTTGAAATCATGTCTTCCACAAGAAGACTGTCACCAAGCCAGTGTAAATAAGTCTGAGACAGGCAATGAGATGAGAAATAATTCATAGATTATGTATTTCTATAGTCTTATAAACCCCAAAAGCTGAAGTAAAGTAATAGCCTATTATATTGGAAGAATGAATTTTTATGATTAAGGATAAATTTTCTTTTTCTTAAATAAGGATGTGTCCATCTACACAGCTATGCTGGCTTATAAAAATAACAAACATAAAATGCTGCACATTTTGATGACTAGAACAGAGGTTTATGGTGAACTAAAAAAAGTATATCACTTTGAAGGGAAGCACTAATCCAAAGTGTTCAAAAACTATGCAGTTGACAGATCTCAAAGGTGCTTATTTATACTCTTATTTTCACTTTCTAAATATAGGTAATTTTCATAATGGCTATTTGGCTGCAAAGTTATTTACAGAACATATTCAGGCAGCAGAAAGGATTGCTTGAGGGACACTTCATTGGCAGAAGTGGCAGGATAATGTTTGTATAAATGGTTAATAAAATCTGCGCAAGCCAGAACTAAGAGTTTCACCACATGCTCTGAAAGCCAGTGTACTCAAGTGCTGTCAGCTGCAATTCAGCGTCAGCTTGTCTCTTTGGACACAGGCACTGAAGTAGATAAGGCTCCTGGAACAGCTAGTGCTCCAGACAGAGAGTGCTTCTGAGGAGATAATGGAAACTGAGTTATAGATTCTATTTTCCCTTGTTTATGGCTGTAGCTATAAATTTTAGAATTAAACCCAGATAAATAATTTTTCTTTAGCTTGAGGTTCTTAATAAACAGGAAGCTTAGACAGCACCAGGACTGAAAGCAAAAATTAGGAGAGGGTTTTGTGAAAAAAAATGAATGCTGAGGAAAAATAAGTTACATGTGATTGTGCCCTCATAAGGAAAAGGCAAGATGTTTCTCATTACGATGACAATGAACAATAGAGAAGATGTACAATGTCTTAAGGCTTACAACTACTACGGCTTAGGCAGAGCAAAAGATTTGGGACACACGCTTAGTATGAAACCGTAAAGCAAACCTCTGCTGTGGCTGACACTAGGTAGCTGGGCAACCAAAAGTACCTCTCCAGAAAACAGCACAGACAGGGAAATCTTCCAGGATGGAACAACACAGAGGACACTCAAAGTTTTCCCAGAATGGATGAAATTGCGGGAGCTCGTTTGTGCCCTCACTTGTATCTGATGGCATGGGAAGAATTCAGATTACTTGGGCATATATTCCCTGGAAAATGTGGTGAGCAGGATCTTATTTCATCAATGCCATTTTCACTTTTAACAAAGCTGAAATTCTACCATCCCTAGCTGCTAGTCCTTTAAAATTAGAAACTGTTTCTAATAAGTATTATCTAGCTAGAGTGTAAGAGCTACAAATAATATTATTTTCACCTGATGCATAATTAAGTATTACCATCTATATCCTCACAATCCAGAGCATTCATGTTGACCAGCTGCCTTCAGCAGAAGCAAATGGTACACAGTCAACAACTTACAGCAAGGGGAACATTAATGTTGGTAGGCAGAGTTGCTTCAGCTTCTGGTTCTAACACCACGTAGACAACTTATTCCTGATAATTATTCTTACTTTTCAGACTCTAATCTCTAATTTGATTTGCCTTGAAATTGATTTGAAATTTGAGCTCAAATTTATGGCTATTTTTCACAATCATGGATGATAAACCTCTATGCTGTATTTTAGAGGACATAGTTCAAATAGTCTACATTTTCCTCAATCTTCCTGACACCTACAGATATGAAGGAGGGTAACTTCATAAAAAGTCACCAAAAATGCTGGGTGAGGATTTTAGAGGTGCTTTAACCATGAGCAGCAGTAAGCAAGCCTTTGGAAGACTTCTTCTGTAACCCTCTTTCTCCCATGATTCATGGTACCTTAGAACCCTGAAGGATATTACCCATTTCTAAACACTTCTATGCCTAGTAAGATTTTTTCTTTTCTTTTTTTTTTTTTTTTTTTTTTTACTGTTTTCTTCAAGCCAAGCATTTAGCATGTTTTAGCCCTATAAAGAAGTATCTCCAGTTCTGCTTACCTTAATGAATAGTTCAATATCAGCTAAGTTTGGAGCAGAAAGATAATAAAGCTGAAGTTATTAAAAATAAATTTCTGAATCATTGAGGGGAAAAATACAGACTGCAGATTTCCTCTAGAGCCGCAGTGATACCATCTGAATGTCTGATCCAGAGCACAAGAACGTTACTGAGTTCAATGCATTCACTTCTAGAAAGTATTTATTAACATGATAACCAGTTACAATTAGTACTGTGATCGTGTAGTATGTAGAATAGAAATGTTTTTCATTCTTTACCAATGATCTCAGATTTTTTACACCAGAGGAGGCTGGGCCCATCTTATTTGAAATTCAAATTGAAAAATATGCGTTTCACAGAGATCAGCCACATTAAAGAGAACAACAGTACTACCAAGACAAGTTAGAATTCCAATTTAAAATCTTTAGGGATTAAATTCATTCTTCTGAGGAAAAGTTGTACAAACTGATATAAAATCTGTTTTTAATAGGATTTTAGTGATATATTGGAGTTTGTGCTGGCTTCTTGCATGACCTTTATTTTATATATACCAAACTCATGACAGGTTCACAGAAAGGGTACCTTCTCTCCATTTTAATGTGGACAAGTACCCCATTCCAACACCGTGTTTACTTAGCATTGCAATTATGTATCAATAATCTGAACACATGCTGCCTTTTGAGATTGCTACAGGTAGATGTAACACCCAACACATCAGAAAGGAGGAAACACAGAGGCATATTGCCCTGTAAGGATTCCTTACCCATCTTCCCAGTATATGTCTGGGATCTCATTAACAGCTTTTGGGGGCTGCTTACAGACAGTGGAGACTAGCATTAACAAGCTTAAAATCTATTACAGTTCTCTGATACTCGCTATCTTTCCTAGCAGTACTAAACCACAGTGGCAATGCTCAGCAGCTCAAAATGTCTGGGTAAAGCTTGTGCCTTACTCAGTGCTCAGTGCAGCACACACAGCCCTTCACTTCAGTCCAGCAGGAAAGTAATTAGTTATAGCTGCTAGCTGGGAGGACTTAGAAGGAATGTGCACAGCAGAGGAAAGATCTTGATTCAGCTAGTGCTAAATACATGATACACTTTGTTTAAACTGCCTAAACGATCTCTGAATGTCAATGTTTCATCAAAGCACTCATACAACTGCCTTGCTGAACTACAGCCCTGATCGTCTTGCTGGAGTGGCAACAGCTCATGGCTGAGGCATAGAGGATGATGATGGCCCCAACACACACATACTAACTGTCTGCCCTGGGATTTCAGTCGCAGTCACAGATTTCCCCAGGAAACAGATGAGTGGCAAAGGAGGTAGGGATGATTCTTCCTTGGTCAATCAATGAAGACTAAAACAAGAGACCAAACAGGAGGGAAAAGACCGCCAGTGCCCAGCGTATGGCAATTAAAAAAGCTACTTGAGCAGTGACAGATAGATTATAAATTACTAAACTTGGAAGTTTCCAATTCCCTCTTCTTTTTTCACCTGACATCTGAAGATTCCTATTGAAAAAGGAATGTCAAAATGTCAGCAGTAAATTTAGAGTGTCAGTCTTGGCTATAGGCTGGTGAGACAAGCTGATGAGAGAACTGCAAAATTCCTCAGCCATATTCCAATTAGAATTTTAGTGAATGACGCCCAGTTCTTTTCTACAGATGGTGACCCCATGAACAGGGATGGTTTTTGGAGCTATTCAACTCTGGGAGCTTCTTAAAGACATGGAGCTGGTATTAGAGAGACAGAGATGTTGTTACAGCTATGTGCAAGCACCAGCCAGTTTGTTTAGCCATGTCACGGGGAGTGAGTGACTGCCAAAGAAAAAATGCAATCTGAGCTCATTTGGGAACTGGATATAAAAGGAAACAGTCCTTTCCCGGTTCCCACCTCCCACAGACTTCCAACCTCCCTACTATTCACATGCTCTTCCCTTCAGCTGATACACTCTGCTGACAGCTACAGCGGTAGATCTCAGTACTAGGAATCATCAGCATAGCATTTCAAGAGATATACCAAAAATAAATTAAAAAAATCAACCACAAGGAAAAAATGATCAAGGAACAAAAAAAAAAAAGCCTAGAGAAAGGGAGATGGATAGAGAAGAATTATTTCCTGCATAACTTCGTTCAGCTTACTTTGGCTCCAGGATCTTTATTAGAAAGAGTTTCCCTCTGCAGGAGCAGCATCCCAAAGTCTCTTTTAAAAACAAATACATTAATTTCTACTGTAAACAATCCACCTTAGCCTTTGTGCAAAGACAATATCAACTTCTTTTCTTCTTCAGTGAATATATATTGCACATACTTTTTCATGCAGAAGTAAATCTATTAGAATACAGATAATTTATATGTAAATGTTATACCTGTAGTAAAAACTCTCATGTAAGCAAGCCTGCATTAATAGGAATTCTCTACAACTGGAGCAGCTTTCAAGAATAAGATGCTCCATGCAAACTAGAAGAAATAGAATGGATTTTTATTCTCCATGCAAACTCAGGTTGTCCTCGGATCTTCTAGGTTAATTTACCAACCTGATCTCAGGAGAAAGAGGAGGATGTTAAATGAGACACCTACCGCTGTAGACCCTGAAGATGTGGCTATGAAGACTTTGATCACCATGTTGACAGAAATGAAAATGAATCAGCAGAGCACGCCTGCTATCCACAAGTTACCACAGCCCCAAGAAGAATCCAAGTGTTCCACAGCTCCTGGGCTAACCCGGGTCTTAAATGGATGCCCCCCGCCCCCCCACTCCAGAAATCCAGCAGCTTTGGCTTCTCCACGGGGTCCCGAGTTTTCCCACTCCATTGGCCCTTATGTATTTTGGGACAAGGGGCCCGTCAAGGATTGGTTAGTAAGAGGAGCCATAGTAAGAGGTTTGCACCTGCCCCTGGCCTTATTGCATTAGATTGACAGGCTGGCAGTCCAAAAAAGGCAAAGGAGAGTAGTGCACCAATGAGACAGGGCTGGAGAAATATTTGGGAGAGGGGGAAGGGACAAGTGAGAAGGGAGAAAGGACAGGGAGCAGGCAACATAGTGCTGGGGGGGATCACAAAGCTGTTGGGTAATGTTTAGTGTTGCATGGGCACTGTCACAGCTACTTCCTGCATAAAAGGGCTTGTGCCCTCTCCCTGACCACAGCAAGGAGGCTTCAGAGCAGCAGCTGCAGATTTTACATTATAAAAAGCGAAGGAGGAAGGGGAGGGCAAGGGAAGCATAGATGCAGAAGTAATTATAGCAGAGACCATGCTGAAGTGAGCCTCAGTTACAAACTCTCTCAGCTATAAAGAATTCAGATCATCATCCACACTGTAGGGCTCAGGGACTTCTCTGAAATAAATGTCAGTACACTTCCTAATGCTAAGGAGGGTGATTTGGCTGATTCTATGTATCTGGAACCTATTTTTGCATTTTCTCTTTCTTCTTGCATCATCGGTGAAACTTGCCGGGGCACAAGGTGTAGGAGGAGGTCCAGAATACTTGGTAAAAAATATCCCATTCTACTGTGCTATCCAGGATGCTCTTTTTCAATCTCATTGTCACCTTCTAGTCCAGAGATGGTCACAGCTCAGGGGCTGCCTTCACATGTTTGCTTAACTAGTCCTCTGAGCATAAGAGGTATTTTAAGAATGTTACTTTCACATTTTAAGGGCCAAGTTTGTTTCTGCTGTTAGTAACATGCCACTGAACTTAGTAAAGCTGACCCTATGTCAGAGATGTAACTGGCCTTGGCTTCAGAAAGTGCTTACACACATTTCAAATGTTAAGATTGAATATAGCAGTGCCCAATCTTGAAAATATTTAAAATGGAATATAATACTTTCTTTTTGTGATTGATCAGGTAGGACTGAATGCACAATAGTAAAAATGCTCTTGAAAATAAGTTTTCTGTCTGTGAAAACTGTTATGTGAAACTAGGAATGCAGCATTCCATGTGGGGAACAGGGATCCTGAAAAACCTCACTGAAAACTAAAAATAACAGTATGGATAATTGGACTCTTTACTCTGGCTCACCATCTGTCATTTCTTCTTCTGAGAAGGAATAGGAGATACATCAAAAAAAAGAAAAGCCTGTTAGAATTGGATATTTTTAGAATATTTTCCTGTAAAACAACAACAACAAAAAACACCTCTGTGCAAAACCATAAATTATTGCCAGAAGTTATTACAAATGCTTGTTTCTCAGGAGATTTTGTATGCACATATGGCCTGGTAAATTCAACAGAAATGACTGGTCACTTGGAACATACAATTTCCAAAGTAATTTATTTGATTAACAGTGCTCTGAAGAAGTACAAACAAAAGATGCAGTTGTCATGGGCTTTAAAGCATACTGATAAGCATTGCAAGTATAGTAATGCTTATTATTAATACTCAAAGCAGTAAATATTTACACCATAAAATGTCTACTGTCAGGACTGGGACAAAATTGCCAGTTAACACTCTTGCCTGTTCTACTTCACCTGAAACGGCCACTGAACCACACAGGGAAAACCAGGATGTGGCCCAAAGCCCCTGACTGCATAGGACTTGGCAGGTGAAGACTTTAGGGCATGATTCCCATTGTGTCCAGTCTCAAACTAAAACTGGGGCCTACAACAAAGCTGGAGAAGGGCTCTTTACAAGGGCATGTAGCAATAGGATGAGGGGCAATGGTTTTAAACTAGAGCAGGGTGGATTTAGATTGGATGTTAGGAGTAGGTTCTTTACTGTGAAGGTGGTGAGACACTGGAACAGGTCGCCAGGAAGGTGGTGGAGGCCCCAACCCTGGAGACATTCAAGTCAAGCTGGATGAGGCTCAGAGCAACCTGATGTAGTTAAAAGATATCCCTGCTCAGTGCAGGGGGTTGGAACTAGATGACCTCTGGAGGTCCTTTCCAACCCAATGAATTCTATATTTCTACCAAAATACTGCTCCAGCTGCTTTCATTCCTATAGGATTTTCTCCTCTTTTCAACATAAAACTCTTTTATGTGAACCCAAACCATGAGTTTGAAGCCTGTTGGGTTTGGCCTGTGGGCTCTCAGGGAGTGCACAAGACCACAGCACGACAGGACACAACACCACAAGAGGTGCCTCCACGCCACATTGCCAAATTCCTGTGAAGACCCCAGCAGGTGACAGACAAAACAAACAAAAACAAAAAACAACAACAAAAAACAAACAAACAACAACAAAAACCAAAACGAACAAAAATCAAACAAAAACAAACAAACAAAACAAAACAAAACAAAACAAAACAAAACAAAAAGAGGTAGGAAATATTCAGGCGGTCACCTCTGCAGGGGGCCGGGCTGGTGAGGGGAAGCGGGTGAGGAAGCGACTACATCTCCCAAGATGCCCCGCGGCTGCCGCCGGTCCTCATGGCAACAGCGACCCTGTCCAAGGCGGCCGGTAATGGAGGCGGGGGCCTGGGGCCGGTGGCGACGGAGACAATCGGGAGGCCGGCAGGGGCCGAGGCACGCAGGGATGGGCAGTGAGGCCGGGGCAGGGCGGAGGTGGGAAGGGATGGAAGAGATTTCTTGAGAGGACAGAGGGGAAGGTGGGATCTGGTGAGTCCCCACCTAGAGTACTGTGTCCAGCTCTGGACTCCTCAAGACAGGAAAGACCTGGACCTGTTGAAGTGAGTCCAGAGGAGGGCCACAAAATTTATCAGAGAGATGGAGGAAGAAAGGCTGACAGAGTCGGGGTTCTGGAGAAGAGAAGGCTCCTGGGAGATCTTATTGCAGCTTTTCAGTAGCTAAAAGGGGTCTATAAGAAAGAAGGGGACAATCTCTTTAGATAGTCCTGTTGTGACAGGACAAAGGATCATGGTTTTAAACTAAGTGCATTGATTTAGGCTAGATATAGGAAGACCATTTTTACAATGAGGGTTGCCCAGAGAGGTGGTAGAAGGCCCATCCCTGGTAGCATTCGAGGTTAGGTTGTACAGGGCTCTGAGCAACTTGCTCAGTGCTGGGGGGGTTGGACTAGATGACTTTTCAAGGTCCCTTCCAACACAAAGCATTGTACAGTTGTACAATTCTACGATTCTATGATCCCCTGCTTGGGGTTACGCAGTGTCAAGGGGCTGCTCTCCAGCTCTGGCCTTGGGCTGAGTGCCAGGGCCTCAAGGTGGTTGCCAGGGCCTGAGGCGGGGTTGTGAGGTGCTGAACTGGATCTTGGGGTGCTGATAATCAAGGCATCGTGGGCGGGGGCTGCCAAGGTATTGAGAAGGCTGTGGGGCTTTGCAGACTCTGAGGCAGTTGGGGAGAGCAAGATGTCACTTGGACCCCACCAGCACTCTGGGGAACTCTGCACTTGCGGGGATGGTGGAAGAGCTCTGGCTTTTGTGGACCAAACCACACAGTTTTGGGAGCTGTTTGGGACCCTTGGAGGAACCCAGAGGCAGATCTGAGGGCCCTGGATAAGCCCTCACCCTTCATGCGTGAGCAGGTGGGTCCTGGCACTCGGCTTGGTTCCGCTGGGGCTCAGGGCTCAGCTGTGAGGCCACAGGACTGTTGCACCATGTTGGTCTGGGAAGTCACACTGTTCTCCCACCAGGATTCTCCTTTCATTTACTTACTCTGGTTTATGCACACAGCTACAACTAATTGTTCCCAAATTGACAGTTTGCAGTTTCTGGATGCTTGAAATTTTATTTTCATTTCTGTCATCTTTGACAGATAGATTTGGCCCTATTTATTTTTGTTCCTGCATTTCCTTCTGAAACATACATTATCCTAGTGTTTGTCCATTTCAGTCCCCCTTCAGCTACTGCTTTTTTTCTTTTTTCCCTTTCTGTAGCAGTATCTTTAATTTCATTTCTCTGTTTCTTGTCCTTCACCTTTTGTTTTTCTGTCCTTTCTTCTTATTTTCCATTTCATTTACTTCTCAACATCTGCTCTTGAGGCTGGATGGTGAGGTTCAGCCCACACTTCTCATCAAAATAAATTAAAGCAGTAGTTTTATGTTTAATTTAAGCTAATTTGATTTAAAGATAATAGAGCCAGAAAGCTTTGACAGTGCTAAAGCAAATTTAAGCAGCAATATAGATCTATGTACCAAGCTGGTCTGTGTCTAATCCTTATGTTAAAATACAACTTCTCATCTCTTAGGGGTTATTGAACTGGCTCAAGTTTAGTAGGACCCTGGACATTTCTCAGTCTTCCCCAAGGAAGAGTTGTTTATATAAGGGAATGAAGAGCAATGAAACTGTTTTGATTCAACCTAGAACATTTTGTGCAATCCTAAATCACACATTATAATTTTCTTTGGGAGTTAGGTGATTCCCCTCTCCCCTTTACAAAATTCAATTTAATTTAAAATAAAATGCTTTCACAAAGCAAACAAAGGAGCTAGAATGTTCTAAAAAATGTCTTAATTTTTCTTAGTTCTAAAAATACCTTATTTTTTTTAGTGAAGTCTATGTGTTAAAATCCATCTAAACTAAAATATCATTTTAAGCCCCCTCAAATTTCTTTTACATAATTGCTATGCCCCATTTGTCCCCACCCTCCCCACTCCCCAAATATAGAACTCATTCTACTGCCAGGTAGAATTCTGCATCTATAAAACTATGGTCTAAGTTGTCTTCATGTGATAACAAGGAAATGAAATGGATTGAGCCATATCCCAAGAAATAATTTTTACCACAACCAGTGTTTAAATAATGCTGGCAGGAGTATGAAGTCATCTCCTCCCCAGTAGCCTCAGTAGGGAAAAAAACCTGAGATGTAGCAGATGTTCACAAAGACATAGGAAATTAGTCAGCATTCTATATTTTCTGATAAATACATGTTTTGAGGGTGTTTTTTTTTTTAAGCCAAACAATTACGAGAGTTTGTTTTGTTTGAAAATTGGACTATTGAGAAAAGACAATTCCAGAGGAAGCAGCAATGTGAGATCATCATATCAGCAGAGAACCTCACCTCTGACAAAACCAGTGCATTACAGGCACTATTTTCTGAGCTATACAGGTGCGTAGACATGGAGATAAGTGTCTTGCAGCATTTTCAAAAGCAAACAAATATGTTAAGTATTCCTAGGCTGTGAAGAAGCTTTAGCAAGCTTTTTTGATTTTGAAAACAATCCTGATCTGAAAATAAATAAAATAAGCAACATCCCAGAAGTTTAAGGAAACTTTTATTTCACTAAATCAGATATTCTGTTGTGCAGCTTTAGATGCCTATAATGTTAATATGGCAGCTAGGATAATTTTTTCTATTTTTTCTATTTTAATACATAATACATAAATTAATTTTGTGGCAGCAGGGAAGACATGAACAGAAGTTTTATCCCTCCACAACTCAGGGAAAAACTTCTGGTTTAGGGTGGTGTGTTT
>JANHGN010025763.1:0-27201 GCA_024605025.1 Megaceryle maxima | reverse complement strand
AGGAACAGGTTGTACTATGTGGCTTGAGGAAGAAAAAAGGTATCTTAATAGAAACCCAAGTAGTTCAGAGGTTGAAATTAAAGGTTCTGGGGAAAAGCATCACTGAGTGCAGTGCTGAGGACTCTTGCACTCTCCTAAGCTAATGTGGAAGCAAAACCCACTTTTACTGTGTGTCAGAGAATTACTTCACTGTGCTAAAAAATGAAGGGGTTTAGAGGGTTATCCTGGAACCTTTGTTACACTGCTGGACTCCACAGTGTGCTGGACATCACAAAATGCCATGGTGATTCTACATGCCTGTTCTACAGAAGCTCCCCTTTGTCTGAATGAAGGGTGTCAGAATCTGGATCTATCAAACCAAAAGGTGTGCTGAGTCTTTGTTCAGGGTTTCAGCCCAGTGTGAGTACCCAGAATCAATCCTGCCCTCTTCTCCCCACCGACATCCTTGGTGCCTGTGTCTGTGCAGGGGCTTTGTGACACATCCTTCATAGTCCTAACTAAAATACTTCTCTAACACTATGCTATTGTTGAGCATAAACTAGTAAAGCTTTCCAGATTTTCTTTTATAGTTTTTCTTCTCAATAGACTGACTCCTTTGTCCCTGAGACCCCCACTGTCTGCTTGGACTCAACATTAAACAAAGCATTCTAGATTCTTTAAGGTATTTTTTTCCTTCCAGTTGTGTTTTTTTTGTTTTGTTTTGTTTTATTGATTCTGCAAAGTTTTTCCTTATGGAACCATAAATTTAACGTTTCCTATAGACAAGCTTTGTTAATAAGAAAGCTTGCTGGTTAATAACCTTGCTGCAAAATGGTATTACTATTTTAAAACTGTTTGCTTGCTTCCTACTGTTGCTTTGGAGACTTTGCTTATCTTTTTGGTGAGGTGATATAAACTGCTTTCCATCATTCCCAAACTGGTATTTAAGATTGAGGGTGATTGTTAAGAACTAGGAAGTTACTGTATTGATTTTGCAGTCTTCTTTTTTTTTTTTTTCCCCACTAACTTCTGTAGGAATTTGTTCCATCATTTGAGATGTTCTTATACAAAGTTCTCCAGCTGCACTGACAAGGGAAAAAAAAATAACCAAAACCCCAAAGTGATCCTTTTATCAATACAAAAGCTCTTCAGATTTCTCAGCCTCAGCAATCAGAAATCTGCTCAGAAATGCTGCTACTGTATGCAAGAAAGATATTTTTGCTTATGAAAGAGAGTCCAAAATACTTCCCAAATGTCCACGTGAGGCAGTAAGGATTAAAAAGCCCATTTCCATTAAAGTTTTGTGCAGCATTTAGATGACAATCCCTATAACATTTTCCATCCTTCTGAAATGCCAGACAATCACTTCAATAACTTGCTGTCTCCTGAGTTTTCTCATTCTTCATGATGGAAAAAATCCACCTAGTGGGATTATTTAATTTCCCATGTCTTGAATGCCTCAGAATCTCTAGAGCAGCTGCTGAGTAAGCTTGTCACTCACATAAAGCCTTAATTTCTGTGATGATCAGTGAAATGCCAAAAGGAACTCTGGAGGTTTGCAAGGTCTGCTTCATTATCCCTGTGCACTTTTTCCTCTGCCTTAGCTGCTTTCAGGTCAGAGGGAAATGAAGCCTGAAGTAAACTGCAGTGTGGAATTTCCAGCTGTTAAAAGGAATTGCTTTCTCTGGAATTTATTACTGCAGGAAGCTGAGATGAACAGATCTGCAGCAAGCTTAAATAATATCTTTGCTTCTAGGCGTTGATGACACAAATGTAGAAGGAATACTAACTGAATGCTTAAAAGCATCTAGATTATACAGTGTCCCTGCTGAAGTGTGTTTACACTTTCTGTTGAAGCAACTGGTCCTGGAACAAGGTTGGACTAAATGGTCAGGGGGATAAATCTAAAGCAGATTACAGTTGAGAATGGAAATACTTCTCTAACACTATGCTATTGTTGAGCATAAACTAGTAAAGCTTTCCAGATTTTCTTTTATAGTTTTTCTTCTCAATAGACTGACTCCTTTGTCCCTGAGACCCCCACTGTCTGCTTGGACTCAACATTAAACAAAAAAAGTCCCTTTTCTCTAACCTGTCCAAGGAGGTCACGTCCCATAACGGTGAATGAAGATCCTCCATTCTTCTTTCTGGGTGACCAGAGGATGGGTGAATTACCCTTGAATGCTGCTTCAGTTACAGAGGGATACCACAGAGTTGAGGTCTGATCATGTGTTCTGTTTTCATACAGGTGAAGAACTAGTTTGAAGTGGATTCAGGTCACCTAAAAATATGAACTTTAATTACTGCCTTGGATTCTGTTGATCAGAGTACGGTAAAAGAAAAATCTTTTGGAAACTTTTTGGAAAGGTGGTTTCTAGCCACACAAACCCAAAAGAAATCTGAGAGGAAAGAGTATGACTAAGTTATTCAGCCTCATAGCTTGAATACAGGTGTAGATTCGTTTATAAATAAGTTCATCCCCTTGAAGTGGCTGAAAAGTTGCATGTAAGAATTACAGAAATCAATAGGCAATTTGTAGCCAGGCCTATTTGGAATTATTTATTGTTTGAGAAAAATGTCTTCAAAGCTAAACTCTTTCACTAAACATTTACTGACACCTTTTCCTTCCTTCACGACATGGTCAGATGTCCCACAGGACTAGGTTTAAGACTGGGGCAAATCTGGGGCTGCAAGCACGACAGGATCCAGTAAAAACGGAGAATTTGACTGAGCTAACACTTAACATTTATCAAAGAGGCACAGATTTTAAGATGATTAACAGAGAAATGAGAGCATGAGAAATCAGCCCAGGAGTATTAAGGAGGTTATTGTAACAAATGGAGAGAGTGGCCAAATGGCCAAGTTCAGGTCTGTTACAAAAAGTATTCCACATGGTAGCTTCTAAAATAGAAGAATCAAATCTATAGAATTAAAATAATACTGTCTTAATGAGGTTTCTTTGCTTATTTTGAAGTGATGGGAATGGACAGGACTTGTTTCAGGGTAAATTGTTGCATTTACTTTGGCACAATGGTCAGAATTTCTGTTCATACCTTTATAGGGAAAGTTATATGGGACTAAATACTCAGTCCTACTTCTAAATGTAATGCTCAGCTTCCAACTCCTGAAAAGCTTTCCTTTTGTAAAGCTGTGGCTATTTTTTGCTCTCTCTTCCCATCCCATTGCCACTCATGAAGATTCTATGCTCTGAGGCCAAATAACAGTCAACGGTTCATTTAATTAAGCTCCAATTCACAAGAAGACAATAGCTATTGCCTATTTAAACCCAAGTTATTGTCAGGTAGGAATGGGTGAATTATGTAGATCATAAATGTAGTAATCACTGAACCTAAAAGCATATAGCTGCTTTAATAAGTAGATAATTCAAAAACAAATTAAACTCAAGGGAAGAATCTTTTCAGTGTACGCCAGGACAGATGATGTCTGGGAAGCTTTTTATTACAATGGCACAGTGAAATCTAGTTTCTTGATTTCTCAGTATAGTTCTGAGTAATAGCTGAGATTGGTTCTTGCCTCAAAGGTTCTGTACTCCTCCTGATACTATTGAATATTAGAAGAAATTTCTGACACAAACTTAATGTTTCCCAAAGGCAACAAATATCTATAAAATACCATTGTTCAAGAAACATGCAGTACCTTAGTTTTCTTTTCTCATACAACTCTCAATAAGTTAATATGTCCTAGGGAATGTAGTTTTGCAATACTGTAGGCAACAATAAAATCCCAGGATGTAATGTTCTGTATAACTGATCTTAGGAAATGGTTTCTTAGCTGCCTGCTAAAATCTTCCACTTAAAAACCCCTCTGCTTTCAATCAGTGAAAACACACATCCCCAACAAATAAAGCAGCAGTGTCGTTCCCCCCCCGCCAAAATCCAGCTTGCATGTGCTTGTTACAATTTTATTCTTCTTCAGCTTGATCCTGTTCAGTGATGGCCTCAACTGTAACAGGCTTTATTTTTTTTTCTTCAAAATTATTTTTATTCAGACTTTTCTGGAAGGATACAGGATTTTTGCTGGTTATCTTTTCAGTCAATTTGTAACCACTTTGAGGGAATACTGACACAGTGTAAAACTTAATTTTCTTGAGGTTTGGAAACAGTCTTCACATACATTACCTCCTCACTCTATATTTTCTTACTTTCTCTAGTGTAATAAAGTGAAAAATGGCACATAAGAGTTTAGTCTTTATGTTGCAGAGACCCATTTGAAACCCTGATGTTTATTTGACAGGAGCAATGAGCAATAATAGTAACAACTCAAGTCAGTGAGAACTGTACTATAGACCACCAAGTAGCCACAAGAGGAGTGGTACTATGGAAAAGTTTGTTCTTAATTGACATCAATTGACCACACAATTGAGAAGAGTTTTTGTGCCTTTTAATAGGTACCACAGTACTTCTTCCTCTCTCCTAATTTCAATTAACCATTTTTGAGTTGGTATGATCTAATTGGATATAGCCATTCAAATGTACATCATCTATGCCACTTAATGTCTCTCTGACTCTCTGCGAGCAACTAGGGATAATGTCTATCTTTTTTCACAGGTTCATCATATTACTGATGTGTGGTTGGAGATGACCTGCCATACCCAGGTCATTCTCTTTCTCAGTTGCCTCATACTGGTGGGCATTTATAGCAGCAACAAAAATGTAATTAAGCATCAGGTGCCCTTCATATTCCTATAGAATATTTCCATGTTCTTCTGTGTCGACTGTCCTCCCAGCATAGAGTTATTTGATGTCAGTGATATTGATTGATCTGATGCATATTTTGTACAAAAAATATGAATTGGAATACTAAAATCCACCCCAACTCCCATTCCTCATGAGCTCTGGTAGTCTCTTCAGAGAAGTGCTTCAACTTTCAGTGTTGTTTCTGTCCCACCAAATAATTCACTTTTTATCCTCAGCCACTCTCAATCCATACCTTTGCTGGTTGCTTATATAGTTTACATTTCTTCCACATATCATCATCTTCCTTTGTGAAATCTGTTCTTCATGCAAAATATGGGTTTTCCTTCAGAAAACAAATAAATATTGTTTCCATTGAGAGAAGGAGGACATTGTTTTCCAGTTGGCTGCTTTTCTTACTATTAAATCACTGCACCTGGCTGGAACTCTGAAAATGCTGATAACTCTTTGAAAAAGCTGAAATGAGATATGTCTTTGGCACAACAGGGAAATATTACTGTTTCATTTTTTTTTAACATATATTTATTTTGGTTAGTAACTACTGCCAAGGATTTGAGCTAGCTGTGTCTGTTCTTTGAAAAGCTGCAGTCTTGACTGGAAAACTTTAGTGGTGACACAGGTAAATATTGATAGAGGAAAAAAACCACCAAAACACATACACAAGTGTCGTATCACTGTAATCAACAGAAAACTGGAAAGTGGTTGAGGCCTGCTTGATGGGAGATGAATGTCCAGAAATTATGATGGGAAGATACAACTGTCAATAGATGAGCTGCCCTCTCAATATCTGAATAACTCTGAAGGGATAAAATTTATTTTATACCTTTTAGCACTGAATCAAAGTTAAAAGTTTGGGTTTGACAGATGTGTAATGAAGTCAGATTAAACCTAAAGGAAATAATTTTCAGATACAAGTGTGGGGGTGATAGAGATGTCTACAAGACAGAGAAGAGAGATATTGCAGTTTGTCATTAGATGCGAGAATCTGTTCAAATATTTTATCCTAATTGTATTTGTTATGCTTGCTACTGTAGAACGCATCTAAAGGCACTATCTATAATGTGATTGTCTAGCACAACTTGCTTTTACTGAGCAAAGCTGAGAAGACATGAAAAAAAGCTGAGGTATTCTTTAATATTTGTTGAGTAAAGTGCCAGAAGGAAGATTTAACATTTTCCCATGTGTCTGCTTTGAAATGCAAATTCATTTCCATAGACATTGATTTCCAGAGGAATTAAGAAGTTTGATTAAAGACTACACAGTCAGGTTAGCTGCTGAAAGAAGTATGAGATATGAAAATAAGCACATAATAGGATAAAAATTTGAAGTTTTAAATGGAAATTTTGTGCCAGGTTGACTATGTGATAACAGAACTCTGTGGAGCTGTTTCATAGACCTAGGTATGTTCCTAATGTCTTAGCTCATCTGTAGTTAACTTCAACCCACCTCTTTTCTGACAATCTGACTCAGTTCCATATCTGTTTGTCTGAGGTTTTTTTTGTCTTCTAAGCCTGTTGTGGAGCTATCAAATTCCTGTTGTAGCTATGGCACACTAAAGTGATTCTGTATGGGTTGTGAACTTAAAAACACAAATCAAGAGTCACACTTGATCCCAAATACTAATCACTTCCCCTTCTTTTTATTTGAAAGAGGTTGTGAGGTGGCATCTATTACACAGCTGAATTTCAACTTTGTGTTTTGAAGGAAACTTAGAGAAATCTCTCTTTATCTGCAGCATTTCTGTAATGCATCATCTAGAAAACACTTCTGTTAGCAAGTCCTAACGCCTCCAGCTTCTCTGATTTTTAAAGTCAAGTAAACAGTTCTTGAGTTTCCTCCCTTGAAGTCTACGCTTTAGCTTCACTTTCTGTTAACGGTACAAGTTGACAGGGCTGACAGACTTGGGGGTTATTGCTATGGCATCTGCAAACGTGACTTTGGAGCTTATATAAAGATGCTTCTTTGCAAAGTGTAATGCAGATAAATATCTCTGCTGAGGAGCCTGGTTGTTATAGCTTTTTTGAATAAAGACCAGGTAACAGGGTCTGAGATGTGTGTAGAGGGAGAAGGGGAAGGGTGGCATCTTCCCTCTTCCCAGCCTTTATAAAGAAGGAAACAGTAGTTGGGGCCAGGGCCACCACATGGCCACACACCCTGAATTCTATTACTTGGAGAAGTATTCTGCGAGAGAGATGGGATTTCTTCATGAGAGGAGTGTCTCCCACTTCAAGTGGGAAGCTGTGATGTGAGTGTACTCATACTTGGTCATGCATAGCTAATTGCTCACTTTCTTGACTAAAGGAAAGAGTTCTTGGGACACCTGCTTGTGAAGGCTAATTTCCTCTACTGTGTTCTGCTTCCTTGGTAGCATGGTTGTTCTCTAGATATTGATTCACTACAAATCATTTGTCTGGAAATTCAATTTGACATTGGCCTACAGCTGAGGGGAAAAAAAAAAAAGATAAATCCAGCATTCATTAAGGTTACTAATGATGAAGCTTTGATTTGGTGAATTTCTCAATACCTGTCTTATTAGATGGAAGTGTCATTTCTCTGGTGCAGAAAACACCACACTTGATATCATCTTGTAGGTAATTTCAGCCTACAGGCTAACTGCTTCCCCAATTCAAATACTATCATCCCAGAGGGATGAGATTTATTATTCTGTGAGGCTTTTCTCAGGGAAGAGGGATAAAAAATAATTTATCATGCTGTCTTTCAATGATGCCTTTTAAATGTCATTAAATTTCAGCTTTTCTCTGTGCGTGTGAATCCTATTTCCTCATAATTCCATCTACAGGGTATAAGAAGTGCCTTTTATTTGATTTTTTGTCTTCTATTTTTTGTTGTAAATGATCAAAAATTCTGTGATATTTGATGTCTTTCCTTTACTTCTCCTAATGTGAATACATCAACAAATAAAATGGTTATTGCTGTCTTTTGTAACACTTAATCTAATAGTTTTCAACTTCACTTAGGAATATAAATTAAAAAGAACAAAGATTTCATGAGTTTGAAGTACATGATATAAATACCATCCATTTTGTTCAGAATATAATTAGACATGTACACCATGAAGCTGAGGCCTTATTAAACTTACGTTGTATCTTCAATTGTTTAGACTGTAATATTTGGACTGTCAATTATATTACTTTGATTACATTGCTTAAAATATTGTTCCTAGTATTGTGAGGGTTAAAGTAATAAAACCTGACTGTTGGATAACAACCATTACTGTTGTAGTCCAGGCTAAAAGATTATCATCAGCAGAATCTGCCACAAAGCTTAAATCTGCTTCCAGACTCCAAGTTGGAAATCTGTTGCATTTCTAAAGTAATGGAGCTCCAGAGCAGGAGACTCCACAACCATTCTGGGCAGCTTGTTCCAGGCTCTGTCACTCTCACAGGGAAGAAGTTTCTCCTCATGCTGAGGTGGAACTTCCTCAGTAGTGCATTCTTCCCCTGTGTCCATAAAAACCTGCAGTGGTGACATATTAGACTTCAAATTGATGGTTTGCTTGGGCCTTACAGTTAAACCTGTGAGTTCAAAGAAATAATTTGCTTAAACCTTGCAGTTCAGTCTCTTTTCACCACAGCATGTTGCAGAAGGTCTTATCTATCTGTGACCAGCCAAGTCACACCTGTAGGCAGTGGCTCTTTATCGGGGACTTCTGAACACCAAGCTGTTTACTTAGGAGCTAATAAACAGGGCACTGCAGCTCTCTCTTCTGTGGGTCTCTACCACCTTCTTTTCTTCCTTTCTTGGTAGATCTGCATTCAAATACAACGAGATAAAATTCCTGAAAACTTGCTCCCCACATGAGCCATTTGAAGTTAATTCTCATGATACAAATGTAGTTCTTTAACATTTTGGCGTTAAGAATGAATGTCATGATGGAAGATTTGGTTCAGTCTGCTAAGTCAGTGGGATTTCTAGTAGAGCAAAGAGTTACTGAGCATTATGTAAATGAGCTAGAATCAGTATATAGTTACTAAATGACTGGAAGGAAGAAGAGCTGTTGGTGGCTATAAAGGCTTATTACTAACACTGATGGAAAGAAATGGAGCTAAAGGGCAATCTAGGCTGGAAAAAATGCTTAATGGTAAAATCTATCAAATTCTATAATGGCTCGCTGACTAATGGAAGCAACTTTAGGTTATTACACTGGACTGGACAAAGGCTTGAAATATGTTGTAGGAGCTTATTCTGAAATAGTGACTGGGAGAATTTTTGGAGTATGTGAATAATTTTATTTTCTTTTAAAATCTTTTAAACCAGGCTGTAGGTTTGGGCAGTAACTTCTCTTCCACCTGAAGATTCTGTTTTCTGGGTTGCAGGTGTAGGGCAATATATGGAACTTGGAAAATGTAATTCTGGGTACGTGACGGGCACACATTTTACAGTTCCCTTTAGAAAGTAGAAACAAACAGGGGAATTCAGAAGTAAATGCATTGACCACATGAGAGATCTCCCAGTGCAGGTCAGATGCAACCTAGCCAGAGATGGGTGATGTCAGCCCCAGCAGCCTCCCAGGGCACACAGCATTGCAGGCCAGGAGAGAAGCTGCAGCACCACACTGCAAGTCACTGAAGAACTTGTGGATTAATTCCAGTAGCTTAAATAATATTAACTCATCCTCTCTTCTCCTTCATGGTAAGTAAAAGGAATGTTGTGGGTACAAGATTAATCTTTCCTTGTTAGTGAAGTGAAAGCCATTGAGGCTATTAGAAGTGTACATTGTGTGACTGAGGACTGCTCCTGGTGTGGGTGAAGTTAAGGTCTCCTCTGAACCCTCTTCTGCAGTAGATGAAGGCAAAGTTCTCTGCTGGGTTGGAAGCAAACGTCAAAAAGACAGCAGTGGGTTTCTGTTGGCAGTGAGCTGAATGGGGTGGACTCATTTCACTTTCTCAAGGCTTGTTTAATTTGGAACATGTTCTTTTGTCTCATTATCAATCTCCAAAATAAGACTTGAATGATGGAGAAGGGGGGCACCTGTTGAGAAGGACATGGTGCTGCGCTGTTGCCATGCGACCCACAGCAGGAGCACTGCAGTAATCCTCCTGATCTGGGCATAGAGCGAGGAGGCCAGGAACAGGCTCTCAACAAACAACCGTAATTAGCATTATGCGGTAATTAGCAAATAACTTTATTTCAGCTGGCTGGAATATTGTGGGGAGACTCTTGGCATGTTGCATCTGTACCTCAAAGTCAAAAATCCTTTGGTGCTCAGGGTGCTGGCCTCACTTTCACGGGTCAGAGGAAATATATCCAATGTGGAACATTTGAAATCTGGAAAGTAGAATTTTTTTTTTTTTTGCTACCTTACAGGGGAAAAAAGACTGTATCTGTGGGTCAGGCAGCTGATCAACGTCAGCGCATCTGTTTCCCTTCACTGGAGGGAATCTCAAACTCGCTGAAGAACTTTAGAGTAAGTATTTTGTTGTCCTGTGAGTGTTTGGCTTTTGGATGCTGTTTACTTAAGTGGCTAAAAGATGCACAGATTCTTTCTTCCTTTTTCCTTTTTTTTTTTTTTTTTTTTTTCACTTATTTAATCCCAACTTCAGTTGCCAGCAGAGAATTCTTAGGAAGAGGAAGATAACTGTAGCTGTATTTTCAAACACCAATCATATGATATATGAGAAGGTGGGAAAATGTAGATGGCAGATGGAATTCATCTCTCATGTCTGTGAGGTGATGGAGTGAAGCTTGAGAAGAACGACTGAAAAAGCTGAACTTGTAGGTGTGAAGTCTGAGTTGTGCAACCATGAGTAACTCAGTCCTTTAAGAAGCTGCAAAATACAATTTAGCCCACCTTGTAAAATAGACTGTTAATATCTGTACCTTCTGCTTCTATATAGAGCATCCACCATTCCTTTCTTAGACAGTAGTAAAAAGAACAACAAGGGGTTGGGCTAAAGAATCTGCTATCCTAGGCAAAAGGATCACAGAGTAAACTTTCACGTGATACGATTATTGTATTAAACCTGACAACAGTTTGCCTTGGGTTTTCATGGGAGCACAAAAATTGTTGTAAACAACATTTGTTATGTTACAGAAGATTCAGAAGTAACATTTAAGTCCAGTCTCTACATAGTCATGTTTGTGTTCGTGTGTGGTGGGAGAGGCCTCATGTAGGTACTTTGGCTTTACCATAATTACCAACAGAAAAATTAAGTGCCAGAGAAATATCTTGAGAGATTCAGCAAGCAGCAATTTCACAGTAATAGTTTTACATATTTAATGCATAAGTACTTCTGTGTGAACAAATAGGCATTAAAAATTCTAAATATAAGCACTGATTTATTAATCATAACAAATAAAAGAACTTGACAGTAAGTTGGATACAGGATATTTTTTTTCAATATCTGTGACAGGTGATTTTTAGATTATGGCGATAGAAAACATTGGAACATGACTTTGATCTCTTGTACCTACCATATAGTTGCAGAGATTTAATGTTGCCAAACAGCTTGCTTGGATGCCTTTCCAATGACTTGCAAAGCCTTAAGGATTTCACAGTGATTAACTCTCCCATATGCTTTTTTCAAAGGCCAGTTTCACCAGGCAGTTGGTTCATATGCAGATTAAACTGGCAAATGGGAACAAACTTTGAGAATCAAGAAAAATAATTGTTAATTCTTTGTTACTACTTCTAGTTATCTTCTTGTAATAGGAGAGTTACAAATTAAGGAGGATAGACAGGTAATAAATGAAATTCCTATTTGGAATGACAGCTGGAGTAGCAGAAAACTCTCCTGTTGTCATGGGTTGTTGCTACCAGTTATTTTACATACAAATTGTTTCACTCATCTCTGGTTGGCAAGTTTTCTTGGCACCACCAGTATTTACAGTGGCTAATTCTCTAAGCGAATGCTGAGAAATATTTTCCTAACTGCTTGTGAATGACTTGCATTTGGCAGCAGAAAAAAGGCAGATTTCTAAATAGACATTAGAGGCTTTGGGTCAGAAAATGGACAGAAACAGGCAGGAATGAATAAATACTTAGCTAGTAAGGAAACTGGTTAGAGAAACCCTCCTTCTGCAACAGCTGATTAGCAAACAAGATGATGATAAAAGTCTTGCTGCTCTGTCCGTATTCAATGGAATGAAGCAGAGCAGATGCTGGTTTCTAGGAAAATGTGACATGTCTGTCCTAGGAGACTTGAAACCAGGGTCAGGAAGTCATGAATCCAAAAATGTGCTTTATTAGTATTGTGTGTAGCCTCAAACCAGTACACATAATCTCACATATGTATATACTTTTGTGTAGCGTAGGTTTACAGTTTACAAACAGGTTGGTATATAATCTCCTGCCTTTGCCCTGAGATCTCAATCTCTCCCCTCTTCCGGGAGGGAAAGAACATTTTGCTCTCAGAAGGTTGATGAACTGCTTATATCTGGTTATAGATGGCTTCACTCAGCCAATAATGTTTTCCAAATGTATGGGTATGTGAGGAAGTTTCCCTCAGGAAAAAGCTAAATTCAAAATCCTGACTGATTTCTGTTCTCAGAAATCCTGAAGTAGATGCTGGAAAAAGGGACCATTCTAAAAAATCTGAGGGATTTAGGCTTAGAATTTACCTGTGTCCTCTGACTGCAGTACCCTTCTAGTGGATCAGACCTAAGGTTTATGTAGGAGCAGATGCATAGCTGAGTGCAGTTAGATGACAAGGAGAGAGAGCTCTACATGAAAGCTGGGGAAGGACCTTTTCTCAGGGAGTGTAGTGATGGGCTGAGGGGTAGCAGTTTTAAACTGAAAGAGGGTAGATTTAGGTTACATATTAAGAAGAAATTCTTCACTGTGAAGGTGGTGAGACACTGGAACAGACTGCCTAAAGATGCTGTGGATGTCCCATCCCTGGAAGTGTTCAAGGCCAGGTTAGCTGTGGCTTTGAGCAATACGGTCTAGTGGTAGGTGTCCCTACTTATGGTGGGGGGGTGGGGGTGGAATTAGATGAGCTTTAAGGTCCCTTCCAACCCAAACCATTCTGTGATTCTACAGTCTTAGACTGAGACTGATTTCTGTGAACCTATTCATAAAACCTTTCTAAGTCTATCACCCACTTCTGGATTGCAAAAATGAATTCCTAATATTTACTTATCCTGTGTTCTTGGCAAACACTAAGGTATGTGGATAACTACTTAATACAATTTCTAAGCTACTTACAGGACAAAAGGGGAGATGCTCTTGCCCACAGGAGTTGAAACAAATCTTGTACTTATAATACAGCTTCACTGTGGTAGGAGTATCTTCACATGTTGAGACTCAGCCATGCCTGCCTGATGATGGGAGAAGCTGCCTGAAATTCAAGAGTTTACAGCAAGATTGTAGTAGGTTTGGTGCACTCCCAGAACTGGAGGGATTTGAGAAAGTTACTGAAATCTAAAATCAGTCCTGGTTTACATTAGTAGATCCTGGCAGTAATAGTTCTGTTTCAGGAACAGGCTTGCATGCTGAACAGATAAGGTGTGCTCAGAAATTAGGAGAATAAGAAAGCTTGCTTAAGCATGTTAGTAGCCACCATGGTGGAAGAAGTTAGCAGGATCCTAAAAAAAGCACAAAAGGTATTCAGTAGGATGAAGTTTTGTCTAGAATGGGAAGTTTGAGGAATAAACCAGGTATTACATAGCTTAGAGGTGGTCAAAATTTTAAGTTAGGGGAGCAAATTAACACTGAACAAGAAAGAGGAAAAGGCAACTGTTAAATGGATAGCAAGGAAATGGAAGGGTTAACTATAAATCAACACAGCAGGGAAAGACAAGCAAATTAAAGGCTGAAGTGAGGAAATAAATGATTTGTTAATATTAAAGCAACAAGGAGAAATCAATAAATGCATCAGGGTGATAGATCCTAGAAAGAAGAAACTGCACCACTGTGAATATAAATGACTTGATAAGGAAGAAGCCACTGAATAAATGCTGAGAGTCCCAATAAACATGAGGTGAGTTACATGTCATTAAAAAGCAGGTGTAGGAGTACTTGGAAACACTGTGCACATGATCCTATTGACTGTCTGAGACAATATACACTTCCCATAATACTGGTAAACAAAATTCATTAGCACTGAAAAGTCATTGAAGACAGGGAAAGCAGCAGATGACCAAGAGTTTCTTGACTATGGATAGATCCTTACAGCAGTTCTTCTGTGTGCATTTGTTCACTAAAAAGACCAAGTGTGGCTGTGTCAGCTTTTTATTCTTTTGTGTTTCTGTCACTTTCTTCATCGTGATGTGAGAGAAACGGATCTGTAAGAAAGGCAAGAAAAGACCACGAAAATAAAATTTTCCTCTGTGTTCTTGCTAGGAAAAAAAAAAGTTTTCCATTTTATAAATACTCTGGGTATTTTTTTATAGAACTTTATGAATATTGGCATATAGCTCAGGTGTTAAAGCTATGGATAACTCCTACTGATAAAGCTTCTTCAGTTGCTTAATGCTTCTGGATGTGGAAAGAACAAATAAAATTAACCATAAATGTTTCACAAATTTAAATTCCAAGTTGAATACTAAAATTGGGATAAGATTGTTGTGATTTAACTTAGGCCTTAACTAAGCTTAATTAACTTTTTATGATAATCTCTTTTTCCGTTAACAAAGTATTGCATCTCAGAGAATTTTGATAAAACACTTGGGTGCAGACTGACAGCTCAAAGAATGAGGTGTGTCTTGCATTCAGTCAGACAATGGCCTGGAAGTGAGGTGAGATAAAGAACTGACTGATGTGATTGTCCTGAAATCCTGATCTTCATGAAAGGAAATACATAAGGTATTCCTCTTGGCAGGTATGTCTTTCTAGTCAGAGTAGAAGAGTATGTAATTTAAATTGAATTTGTTTTTTGTTTTTTTTCTACTTTGCCACTGCTATGGGGTGAAGAGAATGGAAATCACTGAACAGCACCCAAACAGAAAGTAGGGAAATATTTTGATTCCGGCTGAAAAGAAGGTTTCAACAAAATTAAATGATAGGAGGAGGAAGGATGGAAAACAAATCCACTAATTCTGGGGTAATTTTATTTTACCCAAAGCAAAGGGGCTTTTTTTGTTTTGGTTTAGGTATATTTGATAGAACCTACTCTGTTCTTAAGTTGATAATTTGAAATTAAATTTAAAAAAAACCTGTCCAAGTTGGAAAACATATTCCAAACCCACTTCCAAGTAGCCTTTTCAGAAAAGCACAGTTCTGGCTTAATTAAAAAAAATTTAAAAAGTGATATTCCAACTCTTGGTTTGCTTCCATAGTTGAATTAAAATGATAATGCATTTTCAAAATGGGGGGGGAGGGGGAGTAAGAGCAAGAATAAGCATTCCTCAAAACCAACCAAAAGCCTGTTTAGACACAGGTTGAGATCCCAAGCCTCTCTTGCTCTCAGATAATTGCATTCTGAACCTGCAAAAAACATTTGCTTTTGTTCTTGTTACTATTTTAATGATAGTCTTCCACAATATGGCTCTTTAGAATTTTTTTTAAATCCTTATATATTCATTTATCAAATAAGTGCCATTAGAATAGAGCATATGCTTTAGTTGAAATCATAATTATGCCAGACATTTATAGAAATTCCACTCTATGGTTTATTGGGCTTTTCCTTCTACATGTACATACCATATTTCAACACAGCAGGACTGCATAAAATAAAAGGGCTCTGTACTGGTTAATATTGAAGACTGTCATTAGTGAAAATGAAATTAATTGGGTTATGCATTATGTGCTGTTGGTTCTTACAGAAATACCAGAATAAATCAGCAGGCCTTCTTGAGAAGGGAAAAATCATGTAAATAAAACATCAAAAACCTCACCAGGAAACATTAAATTCCTGAAAACTAGAAAGAAATTAACCACAATTGCTAGCCTACTGGGGAGGTTACAACCCCCAACCTCTTAATTATTATCTGCACTTTTGCAAGGAAACACAATTTTGCCCTAGAGAGGAGAGACCTTAATTGGCTGCCAGTGTCCATCTAGCAGCAGGGAATTCCTGTAGCCAGGCATTAGGTGGAGGGAGACTGTGGCATTTATTCCCTTCCTCTCGGTGTAAAATGGGCATATGGGCGCTGATCCTCACCAGGGTTTGCGAGGCAAGCGGCCGAGCCACGATTCTTATGACCCTGCTGAGCCCCAACTGGTCTTGCACCCCCCAGCCTGCTGGGAGGGGGCTCTGGCGATGGCACAAACACTGGCACACACAACGGATTGATTTTTCTCTCTCCACCCCTCTCCCACCCTGCACATCCAGCCCCACGGCTCCGCCACGTGCTGCTGTCAGCTTGGGCCTTTCCTGCTGCGTGACCTCCCAGTCCCAGCGGTGAGGCCGCCCAGTTGGAGACCTGACCACCAGCAGCTTTTGGCGGGAGCAGCGTGGGACAGGGACGTGGTGTTGTACTAAGCCAGGGGATCACTGCCTTGCAGGACCCTGCGTGCCTGTGCCCCTGCTGATGGCTGCAAGCACATTTTACCTTGCAGTTTAGGGGCTCCTGCCCCTTCTCAGTTACTGGATCAGCCTGTTGTTAGTGGCTCTGTATGGGAACAAAGAACCTGGGAATTCAGGGAGAGGAAAGGGTATTAGATTTTTTTTTTTTTTTTAATGTTAACTATGGGGTTTAGTAAAATTTGCCACCCTAACAATTCCCTTTTTAGGACTCTAGAGAAATTTCTGAAGTTAAAAGACTTTAAGTGTTTTTTCATAGATATTTGGATGTGTTCTTGTTTTATCTACCTCTGTTGGGTGTGCTCTGCAGTGACCGCTAGTGTGGATGCTCAGCCTGCTGTCACTCAGCACCTGAGAGCTGCCTCCACTGAACCTGTGATGTTCCTTTTGGTGACTGACTTTTCCCCACAGTAAATCCTCACATCTTTTGCTGTGTGCAGCATAAGCACTCCTTTGTGCTTATCTTATTAAATTTACATCAACAAATTTGCTTACTCTTTTTAGCCTGCTGCTGCCGGTCTTCACAGTAACTAATTCCCACCACAGAAATGATGCTCAAACCCTGTTCAACAGCCACACCTGGAGTACTGTATTAAGTTTTGGTCCCTGCTGTACAAAAACCGATGTGGACAGGCTGGAGAGGGTCCAGGGAAGGGCCACGAAGATGATGCAAGGATTGGGAAGCTGCCTTATGAGGAAAGGCTGAGAGAAGGGGGTTTTTTCAGCCTGGAGAAAGTAAGGCTGAGGGGAGACCTTATTGCCATGTTCCAGTATTTAAAGAGTGGCTACAAAGAAGACGGAGAGTCCATTTTTACAAGGAGTGACATGGAAAAGATGAAGGGTGATGGGTAGAGGTTACTTGTGGGGAGATTCTGATTTAGACCCAAAAGAAAAAATTTTGACAAGGAGAACAATCAGCCATTGGAACAATCTCCCCAGGGAAGTGGTGGAGTCCCCAGCATGGGGCACTTTTAATATATGGCTGGACAGGGTGCTGGGCCACCTTGTCTAGACCAGGCTTTTGCCAAGAAAGGTTGGACCAGACAATCTCTGAGGTGTCTTCCAACCTGGTATTCTAAGATTTGTTTTATGATCATATTTACAGAGTATCATTTGTTTGTCATTTACTTCACTCTGCTTGAGAAACTCCCAAGTTTTTAAAACCAGCTTTTCCTCTTCAAATAGAAAAATTTAGCAAGAGTAGATTGCAAGAACCTAGGAGTAGTTGTTCCCCTCCATCCAAGTGAAATCTAAAAATTTTCCTTTTTCGTATGTAATTTTGTATAAATTACTCATATATCAAATTGATCCATGAATTTTTAGTGTGCTAATTGCTGTGGTTTTGAGAACGTGCATAAAATAAAGAGGTTAGCCAAGATTGCTGTTATTCAACAAATCTATCCTTAGGCTTTGAAAAGCACCCCAAGTTGAGTTTTTCAATTTAAAGGCATATAGATGTAGTGAGTTACATTTGTGCAGAGCCAAATGTAGCTAATAAAAGGCTTTTTAATGCATCACAAGGACTTGCAGCCTGTTCTAGTCTGGAGCTTGCAAGCTACAACGGCCACACACCTTCTGAGCATTTACAAATTGACTTCTATTTGGAAAAGTCATCAGAAGGAACAATGCCCCATGTGACTTTTCCAAATAGAAGTGAGCCTGATGCTTCTATTAACACTTATCAATTTTTGTGAAACCTTTAATATAATATTAGCACTCAGTATTCACTAGAAGGTGAATGTTTAAATACTTCTGAGGGAGAACTAAATGTTCAGCCCACCTGTCTACAAATGTTGATAAAATTGTTAATCTGCTGCTTGCTCAGAAAACAAAAATCAGAGCTTATTGCAGTCATTTTCATCCCCACAATTTTCAGTGACAGAAAAAAAAAAAAATACAAGGAAGCAAGGCCTCCAGCAATCCAAATTTGGTCTAGTACATATAATTAGACACTCAATTGTTGAGTGCACTCAATTAAACAGTACGGTAGGAGGCTCATCTGATTTCCTTGTTCCAGTACACACCCACCTGCCACTGAAGTTAATGGTTTTTATTTTATTTGACAGAGCTATTCCAGCTAAGCTAATTTAGCAGGAGCAGTTTAATGAAAGCTTGCCATGGATTGCCCCAGTCTTGGATTACAGCTTGGTGCACACAGGGTGTGTTTGGTTAGACACAGCGATGCAGATATATATATTAACTTGCCTCACAAACCCAGGCAGGCTCAGTATTTGATCACAGCCCTAACACTCTCCAGTTAATGTCAACAGTGCCTTTCTTTGTGCAGTCTGCAGAATGAAATTAGCACCCAAGTATTTGAAAAGCCATGCAGATTACTGACTGACCTTCGGGGATTTAGGGAGTGAGCATGGGTAAAACAGACTGAAAACACAGCAGCTTCTTGCCTTGCTGTTGTTCTACCAGCAGAGAAGTGCAGCTTAGTTCTCAATGAGTTGGATTTATATATTATGAAACATTTGATGTTTACTCTATGGTAATGTTTGGGAATAGGTGACCTCATTAAAATATCTCATTTTATTGTTCACTTGTTTAGTAGGAGTGCTCTTGGTGAGACCTGTTGAATTTTCCAGTATCACTTCTCATTGAAGACGGAGTAGAAAAGATACAACAGTATTTCTTCCTGAAAATAAAACTGATTTAAGTGAGCTTAGGTTGAAGTCCTAAATCATTAAGCAAATTGCACTATGTTTCTAACAGTATGAGAGTCTGTTTTGGTCCTCTGGAAATGTTAGAGTTGCTATTTGCTACATATTCCTAGTCAACTTCAAAAATTGCACAGCCAATTGGGAATGTGATTGTATTAACCATATAAAGTGGGAACATTTTTACACTAACAACTGACAGGAAGCTGTTCTTTACTTTTATGCATAATACCTAAGATACCATACCATGACAGGGACGGGCTCTTCCTAGCAGAGCAGTGGGATTATGAGACCACAGGGACAATATGAAATGAGAAACCCTTTTTCCCCAGGGTGATAGTGTCAGTCACTTGTGTGGCTCTGGTAATGCATATTCTCTTCAGCTTCACCCCATGGAATGGGATCCCACACTCTTGGCCTTACAAATGTTTATATATATAAAATCAGGATAGATAAAACTTGCTGCACTCCTTTGGAAGGTCTCAGATTTTCCTCAAATACTCTTTAAGAATGCTTCCTCTTGTTTCTCTCCTAATAAGTCAGAATTTTGTTTTTAATCTTGAAGAGCATTTTTTTCCTGTTAAATATTAAATTTTTTTCTTGTGTTTCAAATGACTTTTAATGGAGATTTCCAGTAATTAAAGCATGTATTTTTTTAAGTAAAATTCAATCTTTTATTTTGTACTGCACACATTCATTACAATGAATTGTGTTACAGTTGAAAAAAGTAATTCTCCAGATGAAAATAAAATACTAGCATCAAAAAAACCCTTTTATTTTGAACTATTGTCTGAAAAAAAGTAATTCATGCTGTTGGTCATATTTAATACTCACTATCATCTTTGTTCACTGCACAACAGATTGCTTGGTGTATTTTCAGTAACACCTTCTTTGTAAGAAAGCATTTCTGTTGGGTGAGATGAGGTGCTCTGAGCAAACAGGCAACAAAATGCATTCTGCCCAGGGACTCTGAAGAATGACTCGTTCTTTCCTTGACCTGTCCCTTGATTTCTGCATACACTGAAAGCATTGAGGACCAGAAGCCATCTGTCTGTTCTCTGGGTGGGTTGGGCTGATCTTGATCCATAACAGAGACTACTTGTTGCTGTAGGGCACAAATAATCCTTAGAAAGAAAAAAGAGCTCCTCCAGCAGATGGATCTGATGCCATACAAGCAGAAGTCATTCCTTGCCCTGCAGAGCTAGGGCAGCAAATTCCACTGTGTAGGTGGAGTGGGATTGGGTGCAGTATTTAGTTTCACAAGTGGAGGCCCTGAGCTGCCAGTAAAAGCTGATTCTTCTCTTCAACACTGTCAAAGAGGAGCTGTCAAAGGCTGCCAGCCTACACACGTGTACTGTAAAATGCCCATATTGGGTCTGTCTGGGAAAAACTTTCTTCAGAGCAGCCTGTACGGTGCTGTGTTGTGGATTTGTGGCTACAGCAGCGTTGAGAACACGCTACTATTTCAGCGATTGCTGAGCAGCACTTGCACAGCCTCAAGGCTTTCTTTTTTTCCCAGCTTTGTCCACCCAGTGAGCAGGCTGAGGGGGAGCAGAAAGCTGCTGGGAAGCACAGCCAGGACAGCTGACCCCCAGCTGGTCAGAGGGATAGTCCATACATCATATATCACGATGCTCAGGAACAAAAACTGGGGTAAAGAAGAAAGAGAGTGGGGATTTGGGACTATAGTTCAGATACTAGCTGGGCCTCTGTCCACTGGGAAGTCTGGGCCGCTTCTTTCTGGTTTTCTCTCATTCCTTCACTTGTTAAGCTTCCTGCATCACAAGCCAGGAGTTTTCTTGCCTTTTCTATTCCTAGTCTCTCCCCTGTCCTGCTGGAAAAGAGGAGTGAGCAAGCTGTTGAGTGAGTCCTTGGCTGCGGAGCAGGGTCAACCCACAGCAATGTCTTTTTGTATAATTTTTTAATACACTCAGGAGCCATTGCTAGACACCAGAATTGATCTCTTAACCCAGGTTTTAAGTGAAAAAGGAGTTAGTGTTTAAATGTTGAAGAAAATTGCGAAGACAAATTAAGGAATTTTGAAGGTATGACTTCTGATTTCTCATTAACAAACCAGCTCAGAAAGCAACAATTCCTATCTGCGGCAGGGTTAGGTTATAATTGGATTAATTAAGAAACAGATTCTGAAAGAAAATTACTTAGAGCTACTTGTCATCTCAGATCTAACCACCCACTTTTCAATGAGAAGATGGGTTTCTTTGCCTTCTCTAATATAATTAAATAGTATCACCTAGGGTTTTCTTTCTTTTTATAATGCAAAGGAGAACAGAATACTTTGTCCTACAGAACAAGACGTACTTCATACCTGATGGCCATGGTGCCTGAAGATAGGATGAGGTCCAAGTCAGTAAGTGTTGTACGCTAGCCACAGTAGGATTTGGAGGCAGCAGCCTCATGAGGTGCTCACTGTGAGATACACACTTTTCTCTGCTTTTGGTCTTCACTATAGGACTGGCACTCAGGTCTGTAGTGCAAAAGAGATATTGAAAATGGGATATTCTGTAGGCTGATGCATGGCAGGGAGTGCAAGACCTTCAGGCCCTTCCTTTACCACTGTGCTTTTCTGTAAGAGGAACGGAGCCTTAACTCTATGTTTACTGGAAATGGTAAGAGAACTTTGCAAAATGAAATACTTAGCACAGGTGTCTGCCGTGTGATGTCACACACTTTCTACTAATGTAGATATCTATGGAGAAAACTAATGTATGCTGATTAGTCTTTCATTTTTTAACATGGTTCTCCAAACACTAGTTTTGGCACCTCAGGCAAGTAATAACGGCCGTTAGCCTGTCTGGGAGCACGTTTGGCTTTGACAGGGCTGTTGGATGCCAAAGTAGAGAAAATTTTTTGTCCCCAGTGCTATCTGGGTCTTTGCCTTGCTCTCTGCCAGATGTTAAAAGGACATTAAAATGCTTAAAATGTTGAATGATTTTTGGATTGAATGCAACACATTGTTTCTTTCTTCTAGAAATTACAAAAAAAGTAGTTCAAAACCAAAACCACCTTAGTGTTGATTCAGATAGCTGATTCATATAGCTAGATCAGATGGAAGAGGCTACATGTGAATATTTTATTTATGCATTTTGAAAGCCATTAAAAGCCCCTAATGTATCACTCTATCCTGATCTTCTAACGAGGAAAGAGAATTTTAATTCTCTACCACAAGCGCTCTGATATTCTCTTAATAGTCCCTTCTTTTCCTCAATAATAGTGATAGTTCTATTTGAAAATAAATTTTAAAAAATAATAGGAAAAGGAATATTTCAATGTAATTTTTCTGAAGAAATAACATGAATGTTGCATTCACTCAAAATATGGGATGAATTTTTTATTTTATCAATATTAATTCATATATCCAGGTCAACTGCTGTTGTATTTCATGAGAATTGTTGTTCATTCACACTTTCAGCCTCCCAAGACATCAGCTTAGCTTGCCGAATATCTAACACGGCTCCTCGGTGTACCATGACCTTTCTCTCTGTTTGAGCTGGGGGAGGATTCGCTTGGGGAATGGAATCAAATTAATTTTGGAATTTTCTGTGGAATGGGATTTCCTCTTTTCAGTCACCTACAAGCCAGTCACTGTCTCACCTGCATTTCTGCCTGGTCACATTCCGAGAGGGTAAATAATTTCATTAACGTTGCATAGCCAGTTTTGAGCATGACTTTTAATACTAAGAAGTTATTTTCAACTAAGCTGAGCTTCATTCACCTTTCCTAGTGGCAGGGTGAATATCTGGGGGGAGGAAAACCAAGCTTCTAAATGGATTTTGTAGTCACGGATGAAAAAATTAAGATAGCTTGTTGTCACAGTTAACAGTTCAACTTTTTCATTTCTATTATGAGGCTGCCTTTGAACTTGCACAGTAGCTTTAGGTGCTCCCATGCAGGCAGCAGCTTGGGAAGAGTTACCTGTAGGCTTTAGTGGGTCTGTTTGCTTGATACCACTTTCACAGGAGGGATTTCACACACTAGTTGCTCTAGTACCAAAACTAATGCTGCCCATAATTTTAGGTGTTTCAGTAACTCAAGCAATTTTTTTCAACTTTTACACATTTTTCCTCATAACTTGCCAAGTCAAGACTTTGGATATAAACAGTGAATGTGCCTTTTCTTCACACATGTACATCTGGGTTGGTTTTTTTTCATTACTGTGGTCTCATCTCTTGCAGGAAAGCTTTTTCTCACCAGCACTGTTCCAAGGTGCTGCTGTTTGAATGGAAGGTTGTTCAGGTTAACAACCGCCTGCTGTTGCTATACCAACCCAGCTGCTGGTGTAGCCTCATTGCTGCCTTGGTACAAAGAGAGGTTTTTATAAGCTAAAACACAAGCAGCTGGCTTGGTTCAAATAGAGATTTTCCAAGACAACCTTCAGCTCCTGCAATTTGCATTAACACATTTGTTGAGCTGTGAAGCGTCTCTAAGTTTTCATTTTAATGGTAAGATTTCTATCCTCATGAAAAATAAGCTGTATCTATGAAATCTAGCAAACAAAATGCAAGTGTTCTGTAACCAAATTCCCTACTTTCATGAATTTTCATGACCTGTCACGACACTGAAATTAAAATTAGAGTATTTTTATATACAGTTTGGAGAAAAGTCTGATTTGGTCTTGCAAAATTCTCTTCTCTTCCATCACCAAGGAAATTATTTGATAAAATGTCAGTACAGGAATGAGACAGTATTTCTAAATCTCAATTAGAGCTGGTTTACTTAAATGCAATACTTTTTTATTATCTTATTTCTTAATCAAATATTTGGCCTTATTACTGCTATGTTAATAATGGGTGTGCAGTTCCCAATAATTGTTATTCTTTGATGCAATTCATGTCACATGTGCTTAGATTTTGTACGTAGGAGGTGGGTTTTTTTTTTAGATCATTCAGAGTAGTAGCTCTATGAACTCTTGTCATTACAAACATAACAATTAAAGCCTTCCCCTGAGAACACTGGAGGGCTGGAGAGCAAGTCTTTTTTTCTTAATTCGTCCATTTGTTACCAAGCAGTGTTATGCAGGTCACATAATACTGAAAGAATATTCAGTTTCAGATGGCAGATACTATAGGAGCAGAAAAGTGGCCATAAAATAGTGCTTGTTTTAAAAAGTGAAACAGAGATTATGATGAAATTGAAAGGTTAATATTGTACCAGCCTTCAAAAAGGACAAGGTGGAGGGTTGGCTAGTTTCACCTCTTCCTCTGGGACCATTTTTGAGCCAATCTGCCTGGCATATACCAGACCAGCAGATGACCAGGAGCAGCTAGTGAGCCTTTACCAAGGCAGCTGGCCAACCTTCTTCCCTTCCACAATGGGAGAAGAGTCTGGAGAGAAACATCTGTAATGATTTCCAACACCCAAAACAAATGAACAAGTGATGTTGTATGCTTGATAGTAGAGGCTGCAAAAGTTCTATAAATCTGATGATCTGAAAATGCATATCTGAGAAAATGCCACTGGAGACAGTGTTCCTGTATCACTTGTCAGAGGTCAGAAAGCTCTTGCTATTTAACCAGAAAACTGTAGAAATTAAAGGATATATGTCTGTGCAACAGCAAGTTCTGTCATCAGGAGATAATGAATGCTTTTAAAAACATGGATTAAAAAAAAACCAAAAACCAAAACCAGCTTTGCACTTAGGATTATTTTATACATTATCTCTGAAGCATTTCTTGTTCCATATCTAACTTGCTCCTACACCTACAGTGGCATTGTCAGGAATGTCTTCACTTGAATCTACCAAATGTTCACACAAACCAGCTGAACTGTATTTTCATTTCCCAGGGAATTTTTCCTGGCCCAAAGCACAACTCTGTTGAACAGTTTTAGTTTTTTCTTTTTAAGTCTCCAATATGTAACTGATGTTGGCATTCAATATTTTTAGCAAAAGGATCACACAAATCTCCTACAAGAATCCCCAACACAAATTATTTGCTATCCAGCCACTGACTGTAGCTGCATATAAGCCCCAAAGCAACAGCCTTTCAGCCTCAGTAACCCTTGCTGCAATGAGAGCAGGCTTAGATGCTTCACTGTCACATGCACTAGTGACACCTTCATTCTGCAGGCTGAGGCCTTTAATCTAAAATTGAGCTCTACACTGAAAAAGAGTTGTTTTCTTCTAGGGTACTAGGAAAGCAAATGGGGAATAAGGATTGATGAGCAACTGCAAGAAAATATTTGTTTACCATAGCTATGCACTAGCAGTTCTATTCCTAAAGCAGTGTGGAGGAGTTGCACTTCTTATTACAGCCCACATTTTGGGACTGGCATTTTCTCAAACTACCTGCAAAGTGCTTGCAGGTGCTAAGGTCCAGCTGATAGAGCTGCAGGGAGGAACCTGCTCTTAACCAGGTGCAAATCCTCTCTATAAACTCCACTGCCTTCCACAGCTTGGTGCATGCTTAGTTCTGAACACAGTCTGACCTTTGTTGCTCCCTGGGAAGGCTTCTGTAAGTACTCCTTGCAAAATAGCGTGTGGCTTGCAAAGATAGCTCTGTGTTCATTTGGTTCCATTTCCTTTTCAGAGAGAGAAATGGTGGGGAAGAGGGGTTTGGTTTAACAGATTTCTTTCTGCCTTAAAGTTTCTTTAAGTGAAAGTCATCTTTTTCTAGCTGCATTTATGGATCAGTATTTTTATGAGAGTTTGCTATTAACCATAGCTGAGTGTGACAGTAATGAAGCAGTTCACCTGTCACTGGGGGATCATTTGTTATGCTCCAGTAGGAACTTATTGACAGATGAGAAGAGCTCTTTGTACTAGCAAAATAACTTGTACTGTTCTTTGGTACTTGATATACTAACTACTCCACTATCCCAAAACCAATTAAATCACGTGGTATGTTGAAAAAAGGGCATGATTTCATTCAAATAGTTTTGATTTAGACTCACTGGAGAAATCTAAGTTAATTCTGCTGTTTGTCATTGGCTCTAGATCATGTCTCATAAAAATCTCAGTATTGTTGGAGTGGTGTAATCTTGGGTGTAAATCTATCACTTTTTAATAAGACAGGAAACAGTATTTCTAGCATTTTCCCTTTACAGACTAAATCCATCATCTGCCTCTCAAAGTGTTCTGCTATGGGATCTGGAAAAGCCTTTGTGATCAAACCTCTGGAGAAGGTTTTCTTTTCAGTGTCAACTCTCTGTTTGTACCAAAGGTTGTTAACAAGACTGAGCTTTCCAAAACATATTGTCTACAGTCACCAGAAGGCACAATAATTTTTGAATGAAAGTTCTGGCAGGCTATCTCATCCATCTAAAATAGTATCCTGAGACCCATTCCTATAGATTTATGTAACATTTCCACTTTTATTGTGAGCAGTGTATTTCTTTTAGATCTGCTCTATTATGGGTTTGGTTTGCCTTTGAAACACAAATTTGTTGGCTCTGCTGTATTTTTAACTACTGACTGTCTTTATTTTGTTCCTTCTGAAGATGCTCATAAAGAAGTGTACTTTTACTCATCTCTTATTACCTTGGATTTATAGCAGGAACAGCAATGGCTTCAGGCAAGAATAATTCAGATGAATGCTTTTTCTGACTTCAGAGCTTTGGCACGTGAATAGATAAAGTACCTGTTTTAATCTACTTTTCAAAGTCCTTAATGATGAGACTGTCGGTGATGTGAAATTCTTCTTTCCTTACATATACAATGGAATGTTTGGGGCTTTTTAGAACTGAGGGTCTACAGATAAAGAATTCAAAATTTAGATTTTTTTTTTTTTTTTACCACTATATACTTTACATTTTTCTATCTGTAAGCTGGATTCAAGAAAAGAGAAATTGGAAATGACTGGATAGTACCTTACCAAGCACTGATGTAGACCATCAACATCTAAGATTTCAGATACTGAATCTTTTCAGAGGTAGACATCTAGTTTTAACACAACCATTCAGAAGCTGTGACTTTCAGAAATGCCCATAATAAAAAATCTCTGGTCTAATCTCTGGTTAATGAGGAATAAAAATAGTGTTACTATCCATATAGATTTTTTTTTTTTCTGTTTTCAACCTCTTCTGTCAAGCCTAATATGAAAGGAAAGGAGAGTATGGGTCCTGCCCTTCCAGTGCAGTGCTCCCACTATCATTCTGTTGTGCAAGTCTGGCTTTCAGTTGTGTCAAAACACCACAAATTCCATCAGTCGTTGAATTAAACACCATTTAATCCTCTGAGAAAAGAAAGAAAACAGGGGCACTAACATTCTAAATACTAAAACTAGAAGTTTTCACCAGAGGGACAGGGTGTCATCTAGAAGGACCTAGACAAGCTGGAGATGTGAGCCTGGGTGAACCTCATGAGGTTCAAGAGCAAGTGCGGGGACCTGCACCTGGGCCAGAACAATCCCCACTATCAATACAAGCTTGGGGAAGAGGCAACAGAGAGCAGCCCTGCAGAAA
>JANHGN010025762.1:0-37023 GCA_024605025.1 Megaceryle maxima | reverse complement strand
CCCCCCCCCGGGCCCCCCCCCCCCCCCCCCCCCCGCCCGCCCCCCCCCCCCTCGGGGCCCCCCCCGGGGGGGGGGGGAGGCGGCCCGAGCGGAAGGGGGGGGGGGCACCCCCGCGCGGGGGGGGGGGGGGGGGGGGGGAAGGCGACAACAGCGCCCGCCGTCGCCCCCGGCTGCTGTGACCAGAGGGCTCCCGGGCGGGGGGCGGCTGAGGGCGGGGTGGGGCAGCGGCCAATCAGCGCGCAGCACGAGCCTCCCGCCAGTCCTACTCTTATGGACCAGGACGACTGTTAAATGGCTTTCTGCCCCCAAGGCGCGCGCCACTCTGCGCCTGAGGGAGAGTCGGGCGCCCGTCTCAGCCCCGCCCTTTATCCCCTCTGCAGCCATCACCCTCGGTCAGGGCCCGGGTCTCCCTTAGGGAGGCTCGAAATGTCCACGGTGGGAGCAGAAACTCCCAAGCCGACCACTCGTCACGTTTGGAGGAAGCTGAGAAGGAAATAAGAGACTTCAGGTGCAGTAGGTGTATGTGTGAGGGAAAGGTCATGGCACCCACAGCAGGTTATGCTGCTGCTGCTCTGTGCCCAGCCCAAATGAGGCAGCAGGGCAATTTTATTTGTCCTTCCAGCAATCTCTGGCTGGCCCTCACTTAGTGATTGGCCAAAGCTCAAACGGAGAAATAATTTTCCAAACTTTTGGCCATTGAGCTCACCAAGATCCCAGGATGTTCCAGAAGGTTCCTTTCCCAGGCAGATGTTCACCAGCACCACCCATGCCAGAGGCGGCTTTGCAGAATCCCATCCCACTCAACCTAGATGGCAGGCTACTTAGGTAAGGTTACTAAAATGCACTTAGCTAACAGGTTGCAATAGCAGCCAAAAAAATGCCACTGCAGTTTAAGTGTGGATAGCAATGGGAGTTAAGGCCTAACAGAGAGGTTAAGATGAAAATGCACACTGCTTTGTCTTCCAATGTGTTTTAAATTGCCCAGTACAGCTTTCTCATGAGCACAGCTACCATATGATAATACATTTAACAGCAACAACTTGGGTTTCATCAGTCACATACTAAATTATTGAAAAGGATCAAGAGAAGGCAATAGCAATACAGAAAACTGCTCAAGCAACACTGCCCCCTCCCCACAGTGATAGATGTTTCATAAGGAAACAAAATCACTTGGGAGAATGCTGCAAAATTAGGTTTTGTGTAGAAATGATGCTCCTTGCCCTGGATACACTTCTTTACCTGTTCAAGGGAAGCATAAAACGGAATGAGAAAAAGTCTAGCAAAGCCTATCTATTTATTAGGTATTACTTTGCTAGCTTGCCAAGTAAAATTGGAGAGAGAAGAGTTCACTACCAAGTCATTCTCAGCAAAATAAATGTTTTCAACAAGAGTGAAGATACTTTGTGTCACCTTTGAAAGAAAATATTTGTGTTAAGTGGAAATTAATAAAGTTCCCTTGCCAGCACTGTTATGGATGTATTCCAATCCGCACAAGTCAGACATCCAAATGCTGACAATCCTATTTTAAGATATAGCTCCTTGGCAAAGAATTAAGATTCTCTCCATTATCCCATTGTGAAAAGGGCCTGTCACCCTTCCTTGATGCAGTTTGGCCCTGCATTTTCCTCTTGAGACCCACGTAATCAGGCTCCCTTTCTGACAGCCTTTCTAAGCCTTGTTCTGTAAGGCAAGTAATGTTCAGACCAACTTAGTTCCTGACATTTATAGAATCATTTAATGTTTTGGGTTGGAGGGGATTTTTAAGGGTCATCTAGTCCATCCCCCCTGCAGTGAGCAGGGAAGCAGCCCCTTTTACCTTAAGTCATTTTGACTAGAAAAGCTCCCTCTTTTAGTCCTATAATGAGCCGCTTGAGCTTATGCTCCGTAGTGCAGACAGACTTCTTTTGGGTTCAATTTTCCCAGCACCTTCCTTTGGACTGTACACTAACTACACCAGGTGTAGCCTAAAGCCACCTTCATGCACTCTGTTCATACACCCTTTTCTATGCCTCCTTTTCTTTTCCTTCTCCCTCCCTTCCCCATTGTGCTAATAACAGAAACCTCATTTAGAAGCTCTTCTTTTAACAAACAAAGCAGATTTATTTCATCAGATTTCATTCCTTTATAAATAAAGCAGGGCCAAATGTGGGGAAGGCCGGTCTTTGCCACCATGGACTGCAGTGTTACGTTATTCATTGCACACACATTCAACTGTATCAGAAACTTAACAAACAAACAGGAAAAAGCTCTCACCTAAAAACTGCAAATAATCTGGGCTTATGGCTAACGTGGACATTTGTTTTGCATATATCCTTACTTTATTACTATGATTGCTCATTACAAGTAGTCAAACAACATTTAAAATGAAAAACGCCCGAACAGATGATCTACATAATATAAAGAAATCTTGAAGCTGTAGGCTATGAAAGTGTGCCATTATATCTGCTGCAGATTTAACTGTGGTTTGCATGCAAAGAAAGGCATGATGCAGGTAATTTTACAGATAACTTTTGCCTTGAACATTCACCCACACAGAGAAGATAAAAGTAGGATTTACAGAAACTTTCATTCTCTATGAGCATTATCAATCCTCTTGGCTAAAGCAATAACAGCATGGACATCATACAAGTGATGCAGCAAATCGCTGGTAACCATATTACCCAGCTCCTTGACCTAAATAAAATTATATTTGGAGTGAAAAAAAGGGTTGGGTTACAAAAGGTGACTTCATCTAAAACCTGCTGAAATTATTGAAATTACTTCTCTGCTTCCCTGGGCTACAAATGTTTGGTAGGTAGGGAAAAGCATTACTTACTGTTCTGCCTTACCCTACAGGCCTTGGCTATTGCTGAATCCTGCTCCTTGCTGCAAAGCCATACGGGGCTGATCTGACTCTCCCCACTTTCCTTCAGCTCTTCAGTAAAATGACCCATCATGTAAGCATGGTTTTTTAATAGAACTGGAAAGAGAGGGTGTGCACATGTAAGAGGGCAGTCCTGCTATAAATCTGCTTTTTGAAACTAACAGCATCCTTTTCCCTTAATTGAATTTCTTATTTTGTAGATTTTAATTACTTCAGTGAGTGCTGCCTCACTTGCTATTATATTTATATACATATCTTGTATTCTGCATGACCTTTTTTCCATTTTTAATTATGATTCTCCATATCTTCTATCATCTACCTCCAAATCCACTTCTGTTTCCATTGAAGTCTCTGGAGTTTTGATATATACATCAATGGGATATAGGTTATGCTGTTACATAATCTTTGCAATACTTCACAAATTAATCGCTGGTTTGAATTTGAGTGTGCTGTAAAACAAAGACAAATATTTGTCTGTACGCACCTTTATAGATAATAATAAATTACAAGGCATTTTTCTGTTCCTCCAAGTATTATTTATGAAAGTCGTGTTTTTACAAACACAAAGCAGGGTTTGAAAAAAACCAAAATAACAAATAATTGACTATACAGAGACAGTGCCTTTTTCATTATTCTGAACTCAAGAAATTAAGCCTCTTACTCATTAAATGGCTAGAAATATTTTACTTCACTATCTAGAATCCCAGGGAAACAACCTTGCAACTTGAACACAGATCAAGTCTTGGGTTTGCCAGTAATTTTACTTTGACTTCAAAGAAATTATATCTACTTTTGTCACAAACCTACAGATTGATAAGCATGAAAAGTAGTGAAATATGAGTTGTACCAGATTGCACCATCAAAACCACTAATTTCTTCATGCCACCATATGCTATTTTTTTTTCCTAGATGATTCATCAGTACAACAATTGTCAGTCAAAAAGCACAGTGAATTTTCTACAGAAAGAAAAATAGTTCTAGTCAGTGTGTGTAGAGGTGGTAACCTTTTCTCTTACAAAGCTAAAAGAAGCTATAATTTCACTCTGCCTTTTATTCGTAAGCAATTAGATCTGTGTATGGCTGCTGTGAAAAAAAAGCCAACAAAGAATGTGCATACATATTTTTGCATAAGTTCTGTAAACTGAGCATGAAGCTTGTAAAAACTGTGAACAGCACACATTTTAAACACTGAGAAAGCAAATAAAGCAAATAATTTATGTGTAAACCTAAATCAGATATTGTAAAACAAACTGGGGGGGGGGGGAGGGAGGGAAGACAAAACTACTAACAGAGAGAATCTCTTTCCTTCTCTTTTATTCCCTTGAGATTTTGAAAGGCTGCGGAAAAGATAATTCCTTTGAGATCCATGTTACCAGCTTTTAAACAGCCACTGCAGCTAATGACTACTAAACCTTATTAGCTTTGTATCCCTTTGGTAGATGTGTTGGGGATGCACTCACCTCTAATCCAGATTAGTAGCACAGCTTTTAGGATCATTCTTCAAAGGAATGGAGCATCTTACCATCCTCATTAGGTAATTTTCAGCTAAGTCAAAACTAAACTAGCTATTAAAATTGTCAAAGCACCCTCTAAAACATAAATTTAGTTAGAGTATTTGCTGTTTATTGAAAACATATGTTTGGGGAGAGCACTAAAGCTAAATCATCATCTTTAAGTTTATATGGTTTTATGTATTTAGACAAACCACCAATTCCCTTAGATAAGGTAAAACTCAAAACCAATTGGAATAGAATCTTAGTTGATAACTAAGGATACAACCCACGGTTGGTCTTATCAATGTATACCTATTGCAGGCTATTGTCTCATCTTTGTGCATGCTTTACTTTCCATCGCTTGTGATGACAGGCAGCTTCCACAAAACTGTGTTTATTAAGAAATGCATCAGTATCTAAAATAGAGTTGGAAAGGACATTGGAGTGCTTGAATAGAAAATAAATTATGTTAACCTAGTGTGTGGGCTAGCTCCAAAATGTTTTGTCTCATACTGTGAGGATCTGCTGATAAACATTGCTAGCTGAAAATCTTTATTCTTGTGGAGACTTACATCTCCATCGTTGGGTTCATGAACACCTCTAGATTTCATAATCCCCACTTAGCTTTATAAACCAGCCCCATCTGTCACTGATATTAATGTATAGTGTGTACATGGGTATATGAAGTATGTGAAAGTGACAAACCTTACAGCCCCATCGAGCTTGCTTATCGTTTGATACAGCAATTAAATGAGAACTACTAAATGCACAACTCTGTTTAAGCCAGGGAAGCCTGACCTCACTAGTCCTGCCTTTGAGGAACCATAGATCCACCAGGGTCTGTCACAGCAGCATGCTGCACTGCGGGTGTCTCCAGAACACAGGGTGCTTGGGCAGGCATCTGCCACACGCCTGGAACAAATCCCCTGCATACCCTGCTAAGGGCTGCAGGTACACAAATAATTCACCATGGAATCAGGCAACCACAACACCTACACAATTTATAGACTTAACATGGAGACTAACATCATGTCTTACAGAAAAAGTAGCATCACACCTCTGTGCAGGTTCTTATGCACCCAGATCAAGACTTTGTTGCTAAGGCTGTTTTGACATTCTTTGATTTAAAGTTTCTATCCCTTGTACTGTATCCCAGCCCCTCAAATTGTACAGCTGGCACAGAAATTGGTTCATATAGAAAGGGCCTTTTAAATCACCTTGAGAAATGAATCCCTTCCCTCAAAAGTACACATTTCTAATAGGTCAAAATGCTTGTGACACATCCATTTACTTTTCACCCCCCTTTCTGACAACCTTCCCTCAGGCTCCTTCCTACGTTTTCTTCCTACTGCAAATGAAGACTTTTCTAATAAAGCCTGTGCTGGACTAGGACTTACTCTTTTAGACACTTTGACTTCTGATGCCACTTGTCATCCAGAGATGTTTAGTGAGGAGCTTGTGGAGTCAAAAATAAGCTACAACAAGCAGAATGCTCAAAGGAAATAATGTAAATCTCTATTTCCTTCTACTCTCCTGCCTTCCTCCCCTATTCTCTCCTGTTATGCAAATGAAGAGGAGACAAAAAAACAAACAAAAAAAGACAGTCAACAGCTCCATAAGTTAAAAAACAACAACAACAAAAAGTATACTATTTAACTTGTTAGGTTTTTTTTATTTGAAGAGTCATTAACTTTTTAAATTACAGTCATGATTTGGTGCATTAAATAGTATTAAAAAACTTTGTATGATAATTATCATACTGTAATGTTCTCAATAATTTTAAATGCTTCTATTTATAATCATTAATTTGATGTTGTCAAGTAAAAACTGTAAACTGTTTGACCTTTAATGGCTATCTGGCAAGATTTCAGTCACTCATTTTTAAGTATCAAATACACCACAGGGTTAAGTTCTTTCCTACAGATTAAAATGCTGTAGTTCTATATGTCAAGTGTTCAATTATATAAATGACCCAAAGTTATTTCTGAAAGAGAAACTAATGTTAGAAAATGTACTTTAAAAAGTGAAATCAGCTCATTAAATCTCTGTAAGCAAGATACTAGGATCCTAACTTCTTGCCTAGTGAAAACTGATTCACCAATCATCTTTTGAAAAGCTTACTGAAAACCAGATCCATTCTTGTGCTCTGCAGTTATATCAGGTATCACTAGATAATTACTAAAAGCTATAAACCAAAAAAACCCCTATAATGCAAAAGGTAATAAACACAGTTTGATAATAGACATGAAGGAGAAAGATTTAATGAAAACAGTAAACCATGCCTGAAGTCAGAGTCCCCAGCACAACCTCCAGTCTAACAACAGTGCATCACTGGTCAGGCACATATACTAATTTTCCTTAGAGGCAGCTGCCAATCTGATGCATAGATGCTCGAGCTGCCCAAGTGCTTTGTGAAGAATTACAAGTAGCATATGAGGCTGATGATCCACTACCTGGTTCTGTCTTTAAGAAACAAACTCAGTCCTAGAATAATAAGTTCTAAAACCCCATTAACAGACAAATTAGTGTGGGCTAATGACCCATTGATCATACAGGCAATTGCTAGGTTGAGAAGATTCACAGCTAATATAAACTTGGCATGGCAACCTTACTGGCACTGACCTCAGTCTTAATACCAGAGCCAAAACTCAGTCAGTTAAGTGAAGCATCAAGAAGGCTGATTTTTCAACATCACCTTTTCTTGTTCTCCTCATTATTACCAAACAATTGTAGTTTGGAACTGACTGGCATCAAACAGCATTCAGCTTGTAAGAGCTCAGTTCTGTCTCAATTGCTAATGTTCTGGGGGTGAAAACTTTCAGTAACTTCACAGTAGAAAACAAGTCATCTTGTGATAGATTCAAGATTAACCTCACCACTAATAATGAAAGTCGATTAGGCCCATAGGAATACTCTGTGGAAGTTGCAGGCCGCTCCAAATTAATTCCAACTGCGTTAAAAGACATATCAGCTGCCCCATTTCAAGTTCAAATTCATGCAAATCATGCCTCCCTGCTGCTTGAGCCATGCAAGAAATTCAAGTCCATCAAAAGTCTTCCACAGATCTGAATCCTCAAAAATACACATACACTGGCTTGAGTTGCTCCAGATACATGTGGCCAAGAGCCAGCCTCTGAAATTGAAAAATATAGAGCAATTGTCTTTCTTGTTGGATGTCAGGTTACTAAAGAGGAGCTCAGGCACATAATTTTCAAAAGCTAAACAAAGTTCAAAGTAGCCCTCTAGCCTGCCTTACACACTTTGATTATTTCTCTTGCTACTGCAGGAACTGTGAACTCCAGGCACTGGATGTTTCAGAAATGGCACAGGGTGGAAACTGAAGATCTGCCCTCTGCCACCTCCAGCGAGACTGCTGACTTAGGACTCAAATTCTACCTTCTCTTCTGCGAAATAGTCACTCTTCCTTTGCAGCAGAAACCCTGGCACCAGCAATGGGCAAGGAAAAAATATGAACACATGTATTTTCTCACCCTCAGCACTTCGCCTTGCTCCTGTTAAGTATTGGCAGAGCTGATGGAAGCAAGACTAAACACAGTTCATAGAGCTCAGCCTACCAAAATCACCTCATACTGTACACCAGAAAACAAATACTGGAAATTGGTGTCCATAAGTAGCCCCTCCAATGAATCTACCCTCTCCAGGGGAACCATTTAGTGATGGCCAACTGCAAACAGAAAGGTTTCTATTATTCTGGAAGAGAGTGAAACAAGACTCTACCCCCCATAATTCAATAATTTCCAGAGAGGGAGAAGAGTCTGACCCATTCTGGGTAAGACAGGACTTAATGGATGATAAAGCACCTCAGATGCAAGCTAACATTTCCACTACTTCTCACTTAAAAGCTCAAGCCAACAGCTTCTGTCTTCCAGGAAGCCATGCTGCAGTATATACACCCAGCTCACCTAAAGAGCTTGAGCTCTGCAGCAGGGTTAAATAACAGGCAGATTATTCTGCCTTTTGTACTCTGATACTGGGAATAGTTATCAAATGTCATGCCACACTGAGAGTGGCCTGTAGGAAACACGCCACCTGTGCCCATCACCAGGTAGGCAACAATTTTGTTACTCCTAGGAGTTCAGCACAATTCACTTGTCATAGGTCATTGCAATGGTCCATGTTTTGCTTTAGGACAGTAGAGTTTGTGCTTTATAGCAGCTACATCTTGTCATTTGGCTTTTACTTTCTGAAGAAATACTGGGAAAAATAGTCAATATATGTTCTGACATTTTACAAGCTTTAAAAGCTGGGTATTCCATATTCTGAAGCGAAGCAATTGAATTACTCCCTTTTCACACCTTGTCTTGCAAAAACACTTAAAAATCATAACTCCAGTTGGACCAAATCCAAATGTCAACACTTAAACAGAACATGTCATATTCACTTCTATTTGATGAAATTTTCTATATCAGATTAGTATTTGCAACCCTTTAAAAATCATTTTCCACATTACAAAGGAAAATATAACCACTTCAAATGCAAGACAGTGCTGCTGAGACATTACTTGGGAAAAACACTGATGGAATAGTGTTGATAAAGATACTTGGAAAGACAACTGCAACAGAAATAACTAGCAAAGCTCAACATAAAAGTATTAACAAAATGTGGTAGTTTTGCTTGGTCCCATGGTTCCCTTTCACAAAAGAGCTTTCTGAGCGAATTCACAGACAGAGCGAGCTGAAGGCTGCCCATTTGGAGAGAAAACACTTCTTATCCTTCTTGATGAATTTAGAATTAGATCTCAGAGTTGGTTTTTTCCCCTATGTCTTCCTACTGTGATTAATCTGCACTTTCTTTGAGAAGGTAATTAAAACAATCGCACTTCTCTGAAAGCCATGGACTAGCTTTTCAAAAACCACTTGATGACTTGACAAACCCTCAGTGAAAGGCAGTGTACACCACCACTTATAAAAATCTCAGGAAATAGCTAATCCTACTGGTTTTGATCTAGGCTTTTGCTAATTTTCTATTATTTGAATAGCAGATAGATCAGTCCCTCTAAACTCCAGAGGGTTTTCTTACATCAAAACCTGTTCCACCCCCTAGATGTTTGGTCTGATTTGCAGCAGTTTTCTAATATAGAGATGATCACAATATTTCTAAAAGGAAAAAAAAAAAAAAAAGAGTTTATTAAATCCCCTGTAGACCAATTTTCTTTAAACAACCCACATGGTATTGAAATCGGGATAAATTACAGGCCCCTTATAGCATGGCCAGGCACAGGCAGTGTGGGGTTCAAGTGAATAATCAGGATCTTTAGCTCTAACCTGTGCATCTTTTAAGCATTCTTTAATACTGTTGTGACTGGTGACCCTTCTAAGATTCCATTGCACCATGATTTATTTAGGTGTGATTAATTTCACATAACCTGTATTACTCTAAATTAGATCAGCTGGCTCTGAATGACTCATTTATTGCTTTCAATTAGTATATTAAATCATTATTCCTATTTAATTTTTTGCATGACTCCAGCTAGAAAGAATAGCACAATCTGCTAAGCAGCAAGAGGCTCATGCTAGCACACTTCCCCTGCTTTTATTCGTGCTACCACCTGCTGTCCCCCAAAATAAATTTTGCAGCAGATTTATCTGCAAAAACATAGATTTCAAGGTACAAGCAGATTCCATGGTATAATCCTTAGGAATAAATTTGTTTAGGGCATTTAACTGAATGTATATAGAAAATGTCAGGATCAACAGTATACAGAAGCAATTGAGTTTTGTGGTTTTAAGGGTTTGGGAGTTGTTTTCAACCTGACTAAAGATGGTGGTGATAACATCTGTGACAGGTTGGCTAATTTACTTTCAGTTTACGTATCTCCATGAATCAAGAATCACAGCACATAATGTCAGCACATATATGTCATTGCTAGACAATGAAACAGGAACCAAAATTTGTCCAAATGCATTTTGCAAGCCTACGCATTAATCTGTAGAGTAAAGGTTAATCTCCAGACAAGGTTTTTTTAACAACCTAAGGGTTATGAGTCAGGGGGGCAGAAAAAGAAAGGCTCTTCAGACATGAAAAAGAGAGGGCGACCAGTTATTGTCTCCTTTAAGCAGCATGTATGGAAGAGGAATAGGTATAATTTGTCACACAAAGTCACATCAGACTATCAAGGTGGTCAGTGGGCTGGCAAAAGCAGCTGCAAGAATGAGACTGAGGAGGAAAGGAGTGCAAAGAAATAGTCTCGCTCTAACAGTCCATGTGGGCAAAAAATGAGTTTCCCTTTCAAGCAGCACAGCAGCACTAGATTATACCTTGCTTTTGAATAATAGGATCCACTGGATCCAGTTCCAAAAGAATTATAAATATTATTAAATGACCAAATGCCATAACCAACTAGAAAAAAGATAAATAGGATTTTAACTGTCAGTTACAGAATTTCAGCCTAAGGCTGAAACAACAAAAGCTATCATAGGTTGATGCAATCCCCAGAGACCAGACTTTTGGACAATTTTATGCACCCGAGTGGTGTTATGCTACAGAAAGTCTTCATAGGTATCTAAACTATCCATAAGACAAGTGAGATTGGCAAAAGAATCTAAATGTATAGTGCCCATTGCTCTCAACTCTTTTGAGAAACTGAAGAGACTTGAATTTTTGTATGCTGGTACAACACACACTTTTACACTTGCCAAACCTGATCTCAGGAGCCCTGAGACACAGAAGCAACTTCTTCAGTGTAATCCAAGGATAAAAAAGGCCAAGGAAGTGGGGGAAAAGCAAGTTCATAAAACAAAAAATAAATCAGGAGTTTTCTAGAACCATGTGGACATTAAAGCTGAAATTGTGTAAGAAAACCTGGGAATCTTAAATTAACTGAAGTGCAATGGAACAATGTGATTTTTAAACAGTGTCAATATCAACAAGCATTTTGGGCACAACCCATTTTTCACATTACAGAAATGTATTCAGGGCCACTGTGATCTTTGTTTTATATGAGTCTGAATTGTTAACAAAATAAACACCGTGAAATTAATCTAAGTAGTTTTCCTCTGAATGTAATGAAGAAAAATAGAGCTATGAATCAAATCTTTGCAATTTAATATTTCACAGCTGTCATTATATGGTACACTGCCCACTATAAGCTTCTTATATTATTTAGATAAATTAATGGGGATAAAAAAATAATTCAGAAAATATTCAGCTTATTAAGGAATCAATGGCAGAGAACTTCCAGTTTTTTCAAGGAGTGTTTTGACCATGGCTCAGTGCACAGCTGCAGTACTTTATTTGATAAATTAAACATTTAGTTGAAATAGACAAAGATATTTAGCCAAAAAATCTGGTAAATCAGAAAGTCTCATGCCTGAACACCAAGTTAACAGTTTCCCAAATCCCCAGAAGTTAAATCACTTGTGTATTAAGGACCTCATTCATCTCTGCCTGGTAGTTCAAGCAGTTTTCTAGAAAAGCTTTATGTTTTTAACCGTCTTGGACAGGCTTGTGTTTGATCCTGCATATTCCCTAGGATAGAGAGGAGAAGGCAGATAAACAGAAAGATAGTTCTCCATACACATGAACTGGACCCCAGGAAAATGCATTACTTTATTTTTTCTCTCTAAATGGTTCTGCTTTCTCATACACACAGTTAAGCAAATTAAATCTTTAACCGGTATTTACAAGCATGCAACAAAAATGAGCCTGTTTGACCACTCATCATCCCCTTTTAATCAAGATAAATACACTGGACCATAGGTGGGAAACCACGTCTTTTCTTGTGGCTTCAGAGAAATTCTAATAATCTTTTGGGGGCTACTTAAGGTCCGTGTACACAAATCCAGCTTTGCGACTTCCAGCTTGGACTCATTTACCCAGCGACAGCTTGGAGCATGGACTGAATTGAAGAGCTTGCACATTGTGGGGAGACACAAGAGAGCTCTGTGAATCCTCAGAACCAGCTGCAAGCAAGCCAACTACCACTCAAAAGACACATAGTCATGTTAATGTAGTGCCAAGTCTAAGCTAATAGGACCTCTTGCTATTTAGTTCAAATGCAGCTCCTCCGCTTCCTCAGCTGAGCTGAGTTTGCTCAAAGCTGCCTAAGAGAATCCTGTAGGATTATGCAGGGACATGAGTGCCACAGAATTCCCGTGAAGTCTTCCCCCCAGTTCTGAAGGTATTTGAGCCATAGATGAGGCAAGCGTATAACTTCTCCTCAGTAAATCCCTAGAAAATTTTCCTGAGGCTTGAGGTTTCCCAGTTCTCCCATAGCCAAAACAAACTGGCTCCAGTCCCAGACGTAACCTGCGTGAACAAAGATTGGTTTTAGTAAGAAACCCTTGTTTATGTTAGAAAGGACAGAATAATAAAAGCAGTTGATAGCAGGCATGTCGCCTGTGCAAGTGCTTGTGATGCCTGTGGAATGCAACATGGCACAGCCCACAGACTCTGTCATGAATTGACATTCAATACTTGACAACGGAGAGCAGTAAAATGTTATTGAGGGGGTAGCTGAGGTACAAAGAGATATGATTTGCTAAAGGCTGTTCTGTAAACTAAACCAGGCATCAGACTCAGGCATGAGGCCAGTGTTCTTTCCACTAAACTACAACCCCCCCCATGGAAAATCCACTGCATTAGTTTTGTTTTCTTCCATCAGCTCTTGCCTAAGATAAGGTTTGTGCCACTAGATGACACACACACACCCTAACATGAGGCCATTGGGGAAGAAAGTTCTCATCTAAACAGCTCCTTCTTCTCCCAACACCATGCAGTTAAGTGTCTTGCTCTGTATAGCTGTGCTGCAGATATCAGGCAAAGCTGAATCATGCCAGGAAGAAGGTCTGGACAAGATGGAGAGAGAACTAGGGAAAGAAGGGCTATGTGCCTTCTGGATAGGGAGGATTTTGCGAGCTTCTAGGTCATAGCAGCTGAGCCTCAGGAAAAACTGTTAAACACACACTCAAATACCTTATTTCTAAGATACAAGGGTTTGGCAGAGGTCAGGAAAGCCCACATGTTCCTTAATATCGGCCTGTGCTGTGCAGTGACAGGTCTGCGTGTCTAACAAGCTGATAGCAAAGCAAACACTAGAAAAGCCTTTCCAAAGGAGCCTTGTGCAGTGACTTTGGTGTCTCCAAGCCACTATGCTGTGCAGATGCACTGGGCAGCCTTCCAGCTCCGTTTAGAAACAGTGGAAGTTTTGCACAGGGCAACTCATGGGAACAGTCTTCTGTAGCCCAGCAGCAAGTCAGTGTAACCTCATCCCAGGAAAGGTTTGAAATAACCGCAGAGAAAAATTGATTGCTCTTTTCAAACACCTACAGAACATAAGCAATGGAGAACAAGAAAAGCTATTTAAGCCAGAAAACTCAGCTGGGCCAAGAACAGATGTCAGGATTAATTTTAGTTTAAGAATCAGGGAAAGTCAACATTTTTACAAAATCTTGCCACTGCATCAGCCTATGCTTTGCCAATGTGTTAAACACAGGATGCAGTTCTGACTCCTTTCAGTTTAAAAACAATCGAGCCAGCCTGGAAAAGGCCCAGAGAAGGATGACTAATGGTACCAAATTTTTGCATGTCCAATAGTCTTCAGCTTGGAAAGGCATCATCAAAGGGGAGAGAGAATAGAAGTCTAAAAGAATGCTGAGTGACAGAAGCTGATGAAGTGAGCATGGTTGTTTCTTAAAAAACAAAACCAAAACCAAACAAAACCAAACACAACCAACCAAAAACTAAAACAAAACAAAACCAAGCAACAAATGAAGCAAACACTAAACAAAATTAAAAACAAGGCACAAAGAGAAACTAGGAGCTAACAGATTCAGAAAAAGAGACATCTTCCTCCACATAACATAGTTACGTGGGTTCCAAAAGTGACCAGAGTGGTAAAGGGATGGTGGTAATGTTGCAGATACATTATCACAGACATGCTGCAACATCAAGATCATTAAGTCCCATCTGCTTCTAGTTCTATGTTGCTCTATCTTTAGATTTATTCTGTCATCTGACTCAACAGGTATATTGCTTATTTGCCTGTATTAGTGAGTACTGCAACACTTGACTGCAGTTATGATATTTATATAGCTTACCCTCTGGCTGAGGAATTTGCCTGGTTATATTTTCTATTTTCAAGATGACAACAGCATAAAATATTAAAACCACAATCCTGAGAAGACAAACAATGCTTATTTTTCTAGGTTATCATTAAGTCCATTGTGTTGAAATATTAAATGCCTCAACAAAAAAAATTACTAACTTGACACAGATCAGAAAATGGAGACAGTTGTTAGTAAACATCATGCCTTGTCATTTCAGCAAGCTTACAAATCCTGCGCTTTCAGGTTTCCATTCTTTGCTAGCCCCACGTTCCAGGCTGACAAGACTTGAAAAGTTTTGGAAATTGCTCTCCCATGACCTTTATCCAGAGAAAAATAAAAATCAACCCAAACTAGGAATGATAAAAAGTTTTCCACTTCCTATAACAGTCACTAAATGCAAAAAAAAGGCCCTTAAGACACAACTGTGTTCAAGTGGGAGGTGTTCTTTCCGTATCACTGCCCAGCCTACCTGAGATCAGCTGCTCCTTCCATCTGAGACCCTGGCACGCCGAACGGGCCAACAGTGGTATAATGGACAACATCTGTGGTGGGGACATTGCTGTGAAAATGGCTTCTGGTCTGCTAGTGAAAAACAGACCAGTAGGATACATTAACCAGACAAACTGAGGCCTGAGGAAGATGGAAAGAAAAACAGAATGCCTGCAGGAATCTTTACCTAGCACCAGCTCCAGCTGACTTGCTCTCTGGAGCACAGTCCAAGGCCCAGGCAGAGCGTAGGTCCTCTGCCAGATGACCCATTTATGACTTATGGTCACAGGTGGCAGAAACCTGCCTCACCTTATGAGGGTGGGATAAGGAAGGATGGAGGAGAGATGGAGCAGGAAATGGTTACTGAACATCAAAGTACCATTTTCTATTAGCACTGATTCTATATGATACAGCTGAACTTTGCCTTCATTCAGGATGAAAATGTAATTTTCTAATTACTGTGTCTTTGAAATCCTCAAGTTAATGACAGCCAAGCTATTTCAGTGTACAACAGAAAAAGAAAATAATTTTTATAACCTGCATTGGTTTCTACTTATCAGAAAGAACATAAGGCATTGCTTTTGAAAAAAAAAAAAAAAATCTTCAACTTAACTAGTTTTTCCTTAATATATTTTCTACCTGCAATTACATTTTAAATTATTACATTTCATAAACATAAAATAATTTTTAGAATTGCATATTAAGCACCAACATTGTAAAGATGGAAAGTAACTGACTAGGGAATTGGCAATAGAGTTTTTTGATAGCTGTCAAAATGAACTGTATTGAATTGATCCTAAAGACTAAACTTCACTGCAAATCAGCTTATCAGAATAGTTAATGTTCAGTGCAGGTCAGCCTTTCTTTGCAAAACAATTAAGAAAGAATGCAAAAGGAAAGTAAATTCAGTTATTAAAACATGACTGCTTGTCTGTCACTTTAAATCACACTGGTTTATATCAGTCCTCATTATTTATTCCTGTCTTTTTCTTTTGGCAAAGTATCATTGAGGACTTTTTCTTATCATTCCCATGCAAAACCAAAAAATACTATTTCCAGAAGACCTTTTTTTTTTTTTTAATACAGAGGTAAAATATGTACTGTAACAATCAGACACTCAGCATTTAATATTTGATAAAATTAGGGATCTTCAGAGAGCAATCTGTCATATTTTGAGATTTCATTTGAGAAGGGTATATCCATCTTCTCCTAGCTTTACAAAACTCTGCTGACTCCAGAGATTACCCTTCCTTAGCAGGTGCACAGATACACAAGAGCACTGCAGAAAAGTTTTAACTAACATGTACTTTTCTCTTGCCATGACTCAAGATCTCACAGAGCCCTTGACTGGAACTCTCTTTCATTTTAATATGGTTCACTGAAAACATTCTTATAGCTGTTCACAATATTGTTCACAAGCTGAAAGCCTGAAACACCCAGGGCAACAGAAAATATTCCAGGAGAAAGTGGTCCCTGTTTCACCTGCTTCTAGTCCACATTAGTTTCCCGGCTTAAACTTGCTACTCAGCTTCTCCAGTGTTTTTAGGGTGTTTGGAAAGAGCCATCAGCTTCTCCATCAGCCACTGGTTTGTTGGCCATTTGCAGGACAGATCACTCCAGAGGGAACCTCACACCTGTCATTTCTCAGTTCTGTTCTTTTCTTTAAAGACATGACTCATTTAGGTGAGGTACAAAACACAAATAAACAGCATGTCAGACAGCAGGTGGTAGGTTGGCTGCATATCCCTTTTTGTTCTTTTCTTCCTGTCATCAAATCACGGAAGTTTTGCTTTCTTCTGACCACAGAGCAGCTTTCAACCCTCTGGGAAAGAGAAAGCCCTAAGCATTTTCCAGAAGAACTGTAGTCCTTTGGGAATTTGGCATACCTAAGTAGCTGAACAGCATTTTTTTTTTTTTCCATTGGCCTTTTCCAGGCCTCACATAGGTAATTCACAGAGCACAAGCTCAGCATTCCTTGTCACATGGGCTGCCCTGTCTGATTCTTCACTTGAGCTGCATTGTACCATCTACTTACCTATAACCAAACAAAGACCTATAAAGAAGTTTAAAGCTTAACATACTGACCAATAAAAAAAATCCCCACCCATAAATGATGTGGTTTTCTGTGAGGACTGACAGTTTCCTTTCCGTTAATTGATTTTATTTCAAGAGCAGTTCCTTTACTTCAGCAGAAGTATGTGATAGAAAAAAAAGGCATTTCTGAGTATATCTGCACCTCATCAGGCCTATCTACCTGGACTTAGGTCATTTATCTTCCATATTTATCCCTCAGAGAATCACCAACCTCTCCAACAATGCATTAGTACTTGCATTGTCAAGCAGAGTTTTCCCTAGACCTGAAATGTCCCTGGGCTTTTTATTGAGTCAGGTTTACTTCTCAGAAGTGTTCCTCTAGAATGGCTACAAGTAATTCCCTTTCTGATTAATTTCCTTCTTTAACTCTGCACAGTGACAGGTTATAAAACATCCTTAAAAGCTGTTTGTGACATTATGGTGATCTAACTCACCCAGCAGTTCTGATGTTACAGATGACCTCTGGTTAGTGAGAACTGTTCCCAGACAGAAATATGACCATGCATGCTTTTGACAGCATTTATTTTCCACCCTGTACACGAAGAGGGCACTGCTCATATTTTAATACTCTAGTCAGTGAATGTGGAGTAAAGGACAGCAGGGTAAACACTGCTCACTGTCACAGAAATGCAATAAACTGGGTAACTACTGACTCCTGCAGTGATGCTCACATACTTCAGTGAGCTCACCACTTTCAGGAAAATACTCCTTTTCCCTGAAAAATGCTTTTATTCTAACTCTGAGTTCCATTCATTTTGAACTAGATGCCATCCTCATTACTGCTGAGTCAAAGGACTACTGGGGTTTTTTGCGTCTCAGATTTATAGCTGTGATAGATAGACTCTATTAAGGGTAGTCTTCATCAGATGTTTCTCACAATTTCATTCACAAGAAGGCACAGTCACTTCTGATCTGTTACAAGAATATCTTCCCCTGATAATCCAGCGTCTCTTTTTCTTAAAATAAAAGACAAGTTATTAAAGCTACCCTGTTTTAAATGTATAACCACCTCTGTAATTTGAAAATTAAGTCATCAGTAGAGTGTCAGGAAATATTTTAAACTGCTGGAATTTTTTTTTTTTTTTTTTTTTTTGGCAAAATTTCTCATTACTGATCATTACTACAAAAGCCTGTCTCAAAACAATGCTCTGGCAGCAACAGCTTTGATGATAACTTTGTGCTACTGCTCACAACTCACACCAGCTTTTAAAAAGGAGCTATCCCCAATCTGATAGACACAGTAGGAGATCATCATGGCATTGGAGAGCTACTCAGTCTGAAAGGGCAGGTGATGTTTTTTTCCAAGAACAACTGAGAAAAAATGCTGTTAAAATATTCTACCCTTTCAGTTCGTGGACAGAAATGCAGCAAGACTTCTGCTTTACCCTGTTTGATTCCACAAAGGATTTCCTTGTCTTAGAGACTTCCAGGAAGTACCAGGGTCCAGGCAGCAAGACCAGGGTAGGACTCCTTTTCTATCTCAGATAAACTTCCCTACCTAGACCTCGCCTTGTTTTTGACACTTTCTAAGCAACATATCAGTTTTTATAGGTGCTACTTAGAGGCACTTTCTTCACATACTGCAAATAAGCTGCTGTGTTAAATTCAGGCTGTGAAGCCCACAGCACTGGAGGGTGGGGGGCACCCAACAGTTAGGAGCTGGCTGAGCTGAGGTCCACATTTGAAGACATCAACCTACATGCTACTGGGAGTAACAGATTAATTTATACATCATCTGATGAGCTCAAAATGAATAAGGATAACTGCGTGGCCTCCACTGAGAATAAATCTGTTCTGAATTAGGGAGGTAATGTTGCCTACAGAAACACATCAAGAGAAACACTTCTAAACAGGCCTGCAGATCCTCAAACACTTGATATTCCAGATGCATTGTCAGGAACTAAAGCTTTAAACACCTACTGGGAGTGACAATGATTGAACAAGGGGTTATAAGCATTAGCCATATGGAAGGTTTTGGCAGTATTTTATGCTGGCAGCTAAAGCCTCCACAGAAATATTTGGCACAAATGTCCCACTTTGGAGACTAATCCAGTGGAAATTAACCGCAGAGTAAAAGCTAAAAAACTTCTGACGTCTCAAAACCCTTGAGCATAAGGACATCTAACTTCTACCATTTAACAAACTTGGAGGCTACCACAGATTTTGTTCTTTACCTGTTTAGAGAACTTCCAGCAAAACCAATGTGTGCAGCCTCTTTAACTTGGAGACTAGATGTCAACCATTCATTTCAATGCCTTTCTTTCCATTGCAGCAACTTCTCCTGAGTCACTTCCTGCCATTTTCCTCTTAACACCACAAATCCTTGTCCTGTGGAATGAAAAAGAGGGAAGACTTGTTTTGTTGATGTGCACCTTTCATACAAAAGTCAAAGAAAATTACTAAGCAAGAGTGCTATATTCAGACCATTCTGATTTACTCGTGACACTAGTGGACGTTCACTCCTACTAAGCAGAGTTTCACTCCAGTTGATTGGGGTAAGGCGCTTCTCAGGATGAGAAGAAAATCTGTCTCTTGCTCAAATTAGATTCTGTTGAAGTTTTACTGTACTGTGGCATTTTACAGAAAGCTTAATCCCAAATGCTTAGCTTTAATACTTGTCACAGACAGCAAAAGCTGAATGGAAAACAATCATTATATGCAAATTTCATGAGAATATAGCAAGTTCAATAGCCCTAATAAGCTCTGTAATATGACTTGTCAAATCAAGGTAAACATCAAGATTTCTCCTGTTTATCTTGTGTGACTATAAATGCATCCTTACAAACAGTTGGAAACACAAAATTGCTTTGGCCTCAGATGGCTGCAGTCAAAATTCTATCTGGATTTAAGAAGATACAAACCAACAAAAGTAGGGACAAGACATGTTTTAGCTTGTAAGGCTTGGACTAGATGCAACACTTGGCAAGCTGGGTATCAAATTGGTTCTAACTGCTCCACTGCTGTTACCTACAAAGGCAATAAAAAAAACTGTCAAAAGTTTCGCAACCACCTGACATACAATTCTCACCAAAGGAAACACGTAGCTGTGACCCATCTCATTTGTGTACTGTCTGTTGGCTTCAGTTTCCAGGGACTTCACAAACAACATAAAAAGCTAATCTGAAATTCAGTCATGAGCATTATTTAATGCTATGAGTTCAATATAATGCTTGGTTGGTTGGTGTTTTTCTTCCAGAGAAGTAAAAAAAGCATGTTAATACTTTAGGCACATAAGATCTCAGCCTACTTTATTTATATACATGTTAAGAAACACTTTGTACATTGTTATTATCTCAGGATAACAGAAATGGAGAAAAAAAACCCCACAACAAAAAGTCACATGGATCTGAACAATTCTAAAATGTTAAAATCCTGAGATTCATCCCTTCACTTCAGTTCTGTGCATATATTTCTTCTTTCCACTTTTGTCCATCTTGTCTAATTAGTAGGGCAGGGATTCACCCTTAATTTTACTTTCATCTACAGGCTTCTAAAAAACACAGTTGACACCGATTCCACACCTGCCACAGGTTATAAAAACACTTGTTACTTGGGAAAAGAGACTGATCCCCACATTATCACAACCTCCTTTCTGGGAGTTGTAGAGAGTGAGAAGGTTTCTCTTGAGCCTCCTCCAGACTAAACAACCCCAGTTCACTCAGCTGCTCCTCATAGGACTTGTGCTCTAGACCCTTCACCAGCTTCATTGCTCTTCCTTGGATGCAGAGAAAAGGAGCAAAATAAAATTGAAACAGTTACTGTTAGCCATTCATCTCTGTCACACACACACACACAAACGAAAGTTTCCATCAAGTTAAAAAATAGGGGGATGGGGGAGGGCAGAATCACTTGTTCCTTAAATTGAAAGATTAATTAGTAATTTAATTTTATTAAAAAGCTTTTAAGAGGGAATGCTAGCTCTACTGTTGGAGTCCATTATTCCTAAATCTTAGAATTACATCTTATTTATGGGTGTTCAATACAGCCCACATGCTATTTCAAGCTCTTAGTTCTTTTAAAAATTCAACTACACTTATTCATGATACTGTAGGGAAGATGTACAGAATTTATCAAATAATTAGGTCAAACATCAAATACAACTTCAGAAAAACTCATGGGAACATTAATTTCTAATTGCTTTCCTCCATTAATTGTCACCTGCATTATTCAACTTCCACTTACTAGTAAGTGGCATTTCTATTACATCAGGAGTGTTGCTGTATAAGCAATGTGATGCCAACTCCTGAAAGTTATCAGGAGGTCTAGATGAGGTGTGCACTGCTGCTTTCACAGAAATTAGCAAAGTCAGTTGGCTTGGCCAACACCACCGTGCAGTGCTACCACCATCACCCTTCACAGAGATCATGGGGGTCGAAGGCTGCAGGAATGGGATCCAGGCTATGGAAAAGTGTGCAGCAAAAGTGCACTGGCTGCCTTCAGAAAAAGGGCTTTTTTCTTCTTTTCCATCCCATTTTTCTATTCTAGTCATATCCTGTCACAAAATCAAAAGGAAAAAAACTAACTTCCCTTTGGTTTCCCTCTGAGTCCCCTTTATAAAGCCTGGAGAATTTAGTCAGTTTAATGTGCCCGTTATCAGGAAGCATCTCTCTCACAGGCAGAGTACAAGACAATTATTCCTGAGATAGTGGTAGTAGCAGGGAATTGATTGAGTGACAAGCCCTGACAGTCCCAGCAGGAGAGGCACTCCCCAGGCTTCAGAGAAAGGTGGAAACCTGTGAGATCCCTGCTGGGCATATTCATTTCCATCTCGCAAAGATGCTCAAAGATGAGCATATTATGTGGAAGCAAAAAATATCAGGCAAAGACCAGAAAAAGGAACCTTTGTGCCACCTCAAAGGACTGGCCCATAGGAGTCCTGTGCCCCACTTCCAGCTAAGGTCAGCCCCAATGTGCCAGACAAAGGCAATAAAACAGATTTTTGTTCCACTCATGGCTGAAGCTTTCTGAGCCATCACAATAATTTGTCCTAACACAGAACTGCAGTGACCAAAGTGAAGAGCAGGCAGGCAGTGAAAGCAGCTCCAATTACCAGATGTAATCACAATTTTAAATTGCTGAACATAAGAGCTTGATTCAAATCATGAATTCGAGTCTTAGTTTGCACCTGCACTTTTTAGCAATTTTCTGTTTCCAATTTTCTCAGAAACCATTGAGATTTGCAAGTAAAACACGAGCATAGCCACTGCATTGAAACCAGCACTACTCTTCCCCAAAACAAGCTGTAAATATGTGCATGTTAAAATAGCAGTCACGAAACACAATACTTACCCATGGCATGATCAGGAGATATTTTGTTTGGTTTAAAAAGAGCAGGCTGTGTGCCAAATCCAATTGAAGTCATACTAACATAGGGTTTAATATGTGTCAGTTTAGCCCGTGTTGCTGTATGAGTGCCCCGCAGATAGTTTCTCACAAACATGTGCTAGTTCCTCAACGTATCCTTCTCTATTTTCCCAAAGTAGGTTGGAAACACTCTGTTAATGGCCTTAGCCCAGCAGGAGGCAGGATTTGTCTGATGTCCCAATAGATCCACAGCACGACGTACATAGCTGATTGTGACTATTTTCTCTCATCAAACCCTGGGTTCCTGGTTTAAGGGAAACTGTTATTCTAGACACCAGTTTACAGATTACACCCCTCGCCACACTTTGAGCTACTACCTTTTCCTGCATCAGCACAGGTGTGCTCTATGCTGGCGATTGCTTATATGATTCCCTGGCAACCTGTTCTCTAAATTTCCTTCCTTATTTCTAAAGGAGCACAAGCATTGTGTGCACTCACTCCCAGCCTTCAGCAGCTACAAGGTCACCCAGATTATCCTCCTTTCCTTTTCCAGCTGCCAAGATAATGCATTTACCTCATATTTGCCTTCAGCAATGAGCACATGCAGTTAACACATATTCATATTCTGCTCCCTCTTTTACTACAGAGTACAAGATCTTTACCTTTAAAAAAAAGCCAGTTCTGAGATGTCTTACATTTAAAAAAAATGGTTTATATATTTTTAAGCTTTCCATACTCTAAAACAATCCATCCACCCATCCATCCTCTAGTTCGAGTAAACAACCCATGTATAAACCCATAAACTACAGATACCATTGAATTCTCAGGTAAACTAATAGAAAAATATATGTCCAAGCTTACAATATATTGAACTTGAAAGTACTTATTTTTCCTCTTGCTAAAATGAATTTCCACATATTGTTATTTATAAGAACACCAGTGATGTTTTTTTCTTGCTGATAATCACATTTCAGTGATTTCAAAAACTCTTCTGTCTTTGGAGTCTATATAAAGAAACTCACTCTCTAGCCTTTTTAAAAGAAGATGCTGTTTGTAAAATATAATTAGTTCACAGGCCTAGAAAGCAGCACCCCTTCTCCTGTATTGATAGGTGGTGACTGTAAGAGCTTGTGATCCCAATTAGTTGTTTGGCTTCAGCAGAGATGACAACACCACATATGACAAAGCTGGGAAACTCACTAAGAGCACATAACATAGTACAAAATACAAGCCCCTTTTTTTGCCTCTGCGTTGCACTCAGAGCGCTCTCAGGGCTGTACAGCCCACCAGGCCATTTCTCTCCCAATTAGCAACTGCCACAGCTGCAATGATGCTCAGTAGAGATCTTGAGAGTGAGAAGACCAAGGCTTATCTGCAGGATGCTCTCCAAGAGAGCCCCACAAATACGGGCACACTCCCCTCACCCAAAATAATCCAATGCAGCTTACTTTCCAGAAGGAACACGAGCTGCTGGCCAGGGTTCTCAGAAAAGGCTGAGCCTGTTCCTGGGCAGCTTTGGAAGTCAAAAGCTTTGATGGTATTCTTCTGTTTTCATCTGCTGGACTAAATCAGTGTTTTCACTGGTGCTGGCTGGCAGAGTTTATTTATTGGTATGTTCATCTTTGCACTGCTGGGTAGCAATTGCAAATCTAATTACCACCAAAGCGGCTCTTGGGGCTTGTGCACAGGTCTTGTGCTTAATATTAAATCTAAATAAAAAACACACTAGCCACTAGCAGGGACCAGTTAACAATTTGTGACATGAATGCTTTCATGGAGAAAAACCACAGCTTTCAACCACCTCTCCCCCCCCACCCAGTCCCCTTGCTATTTAATTCTTCAGGCAGTACCACTGTGCAAATCAGCAATTATCATCACACCATTTATAGGTAACGGCTTTCATAGCTGCCAAGAAAGCGTACTCAAGTGGGGCCTTCCCCCTCTATCACTGCTGGCAACAGTGACCTAATTGATTTGTGAAGCTTTATCACAACAGGACAGCTTTGTTCATTTTCACCAGCTCATGTTCTCAGTGACATCTCTATAGGCCCTCAGATAAGACTGTCAGAGATTAATAAATAATTCCATTGGAAAAGCACGAGAAGGAATTGAAAGTAAGCCAAAATACTTCAAAAAGCAATTTTAGATGTATTTGCTACTCTAGGAGGCAGACTTTGTCTGTAAATACACAATGGTACACATTGACTGAGAAGTCGCCCTTTAAAACACATTGTAGTGTTTCCCTGTGACACCATCAGCATAAAAGCCTTGTAGTCTTGGAAAAAAAAAAAATCAACAAAGAAGTGCTATGTTTTCCAACGAGGTTGACTCCAAAATTGTGAAGTAAAAAGCACAATTGTGACTAATACAAAGAGAAATATCGTAGGTGTTGATACTCACTGTTCTTCATCCCTTCTGTATATGTTTTCAGTCATGCTTTAAGATTGGATATTGAATCTCAGTTTAGGTTGGGGGAGTCTTAAATGAACCATTAGCTCAGTTATTGTCAGCTGCGCTTCTCCAGCTCTCACTGCAATTTATATTACTGATCAGAAAGTTATGCTGGGAGAGTTATTTAATTAGTTTTTCAAGCTTTTTCCAATTCTGGGGAATATAATAAGCATAGAAGACATTAGAAGGGTAAAAAAAAAAAAGTACAACAGTGTCTTTTGCTGACTTTGAACTGGTGCTTGCTTAAATTTTAGCTTCTTCAGAGTCTTGGATGTCACTTACACATTTTAAATCAGCCAGTGATACTCCTCTTCTAGCTCCATTGTTGATTGCTTTGCATTGCTCATGCTGTTCAGAGGAACTGGAATAATCCTGAGAACAGCCTCCTGCTGTTGCTGTCTTCTACAAGCCAGATGATATTTTTATTTCTGATCCTGCCAAAAGAAAAAAACTAAAAGACCAGCCTGTGAAATACATTCTCCAGCCATTCTTCACCAGTGCCTATTACACTATAGAAGTGTGACACTAGCAATTGTGGAGCTTCATGAATTAGAATTCAGGAGACCCACCTGCAAACTCTTGAAAAATTCAGGTGTTGGGGTGGGAAAAGGAGGGGCAGTCATGTCATTCACAAGTCTGGCAGCACATACAGCTCAACCATCCAGGCAAAGTATTTTCTTTTTGTGTTTCTTATGATCCAGATTTTGTTTTGTTATTGTTTTCAAGCAATTGTTTCATTTCTCCTTTGAAAAATACATTGTACAGTTTTGCCAAAGCTGGTTTTGCCAAAATGAAAATATTTTCTTTTGACTCTGAAAAGAAATGCTTTTTTTCTGAAAAGGTCTGTAAACGCATGCAAAGTATCAGTCCTCTCTTCTCCAAGCTAAAGAACACTGATTTGTTTTATCTGTCCTCACAAGTCGTGTTTCCACACTTCCAACAACTCTTTTCCTCTCTTTACACAATCCTCAATGGGCACACAGCTTTCTTGGCTTTTGGTACCCAAATGCTCTAGGATTCCGTACCTGGTACTCTAGGAGAAACCTTAATATTGCAGAAGAACTCATTCATCTCCCTTCCCATTTTATATATCTTATTTACATCCCCCAAGAGGATGGTTTGGTTTTTTTTTTTACAGTCTTCCGCTGAAATTGTCATACTTCCCTGCACAAATGCCACGCAGCCAGCTTTTACACTTCACACTTGTGCCTGTTGATCAACTTGTATTCTTTTCAGACTACACCTCCAGTTTGTCAAGATCATTTCAAATCCTGAAATTTTTATTCTCCTGCGTATTTGTGGCATCCTCTTCCCTTAGTGTCCTCTGAGGATTTGAAAAGGCCATTCTCCAGTTCTTCATCCGAGTCATTAACAAAAACACCGAGCAGTTTTCATCACTGCTCTGTCCCCATCTCTGCTATGTGCTTTTAGACAGAGACAGCAATAGCTACCTGCAGACTTCCAGGACATCTTAGGGTATCACACCTATGTATGAATAAAAGACAACTCAATACTGACAACTAATATAATGTATTATATTTTATTCCTAGATAAAACAAGTATTTCTGATCCCAAGGAACATATGCATTCAAAACCACCCTCTTCTGCATAATCAGATTGGGAATTTGGAATTTAAGATTTTAAGGCTTTTGTATGTACATTATACCTCAACAACAGTGAGTATATGCTGTGTTAAACAAAGCTTTCACCACACTTCATCAAGTGACCCTTGAAAAGGTTACAAAAAGGGCTGTTATCCAATGACAGTTTTTGCTGCTCTCCTGCAGTTCCTTCTTTCTCACAAGCAGAGAGCTGTTTTGAAGGAGAAAAGGTGACTACAATATTTCCAAAGGGAAAAAAAGAACCAAGTTAAAAAGTTTGTCTGAAAATTTGTTTTCCTCAATGTTATAGTCTTATTTTTCAGACCACAGATGTTTGAAACCACCATAAAGCCTTTACTCATTGCTAACTGGAATTCGGTATTTCTGATGAGCATTCTTGTTATTTTGCCCCAGCAGCACCTTATCTTTGGGTCTTGAGCCATTTCTTCTGCCAACCTAGGTTTCATACTGGATACTTGGAAAATCTTTTATCATTTATATGAACATTTCCTGCTTAATTCCACTTCTCCTAGTCATTCTACCTGCCCACAGTCCTGCTTGTTATCTGAGTTGTTATCTATAAAGACAGATGCCAATTTGCTTAGCCAACTAAGCCAGGAGCATATATTTACCCTGTAGCTTTGCTTGCTACCCCTACCACTCTTTACCCCACCTCACACCATTTACCAAAGCTGCTAACACTGCAGGTAGCCCTGGTAAATATAAAAAGCTGGTTTTCTTTAGCTAAAGTATAAACGGAGGAAATCTATTGGGATACAATTTGTCTCTTGCTGATGCAGAATGTGGAGCCTAAGGGGAGACTGCACTGCATCAGACATATAGCAGCTCTGCACCACCTACAAAACAGGTGACTTAACTGCACATCCCTTCTGGATGTGAAAGTTAAAAACCAAGTCAAGCTTATTAGCTTTAACTCTGGTGTTGCTTGGAGCCACACCAGCCGCAGCAAGTGAAGTGCAGGGCAGGTAATGTTTAATAGCCAGCAGTGCCCTGAGTTTCAGCATGTTAAGTTGTCAGTGTAATTAAAGCTAATTGTTTCAGCAGGTGGTTAACACCAGCATCGGGATGCCACATGTGACAATGTGACAAAAAGGAAATAGAGTCTTTGCTGGCTGGCTGTGGTGATGTAGAATAATCTGCCAAGAGAAAAATAAAGGAATCAATCGAGAGTAGCTGCATTTTATAGTGTGTAACAGGCATATCCACACAGTACCATAGGAAAAGTTAAGGCATGGTAGATCTTACCTTTTACTTTGGCTGCTGCACCAGCCATCAGTGATTAATTTTTTTCTAACCATGACAAACTAAGGTCCAATTTACTGTCAAATTAATCCAACAGAAAACTTATTTTTTTAATGGAATTTATTACTTTCCAGTACTTGAAAGTCTTGACACTGTCTTTCAGTTATTGATTTTTTTTTCCCCCCAGATATTTTTCTTGTTAGAGATGTATGCACGGTTCATTGCACATTCTCCTAAATGCCAGGAATAAAATTCTCCATAGGCTTAGCAGACTCTTCCCTTCATGTGCTAACAAGCATTTTTCCTTTAAAACATTTCAAGCGAGCGTCTTTTCTTCAGTTTCACACTTCATACCAGAAATCTAGTCTAGCATTTCGTGTCTCATTCCCAGTGAGCCAGAATCACTCATGTTATACCTGAGCCAGACTTTGTGTAGTCTGCCAGCCATGCATCCAACTTCATTTTAGGAACAGCTATGTCATCTGGTTCAATGGCTAAAACTGCAGTTTGAAAGCTTACTAATGATACAAATATATCTCACATTTACCAGGGATAACCTTTTCTGATCTGGCTGCTGTCCCTTAGCTCCTCAAACAAACCCATTCTATGAGCCTATGTTTTTAAATGGAAAATCAGGAGGTCCCTAATCTGTAAAGTAATTATGTCCTGGGACAGACAGGACAGAGTGCATCAGAAACAAATAAGCTACTTTTAAGATGTGCTACAATACGTTTACAAAGGGAATCATAACAATGCGATGGCTGTGACAGCAAGGGATGGGACTTGATCACTCAGGATGCCTTTTCAATCCCATATTACTGACTATAGACATAAAATGATGAAGAATTGTTTTCCTGTCCTGCTTAGACAAGGTACAAAGAAAGTTTCCCACACAGAGAGCTACTGTATTGCAAACTCCAGGTGTGGGAGAGCTGCCTTTCAACAAGACAGGCTGCAAAGCTAAAGAGTGATTTAGCAAAGATGACAAAAACATCTTAATTATAAGGCTTCACTTTAAATATTTCAATCAGTGGAGAAATACCTGCCAGAAATACCAATTAGCTGCATCAGAACAGCAAGCAATCTATTCCCATTTATGTCTACGTGACACTCAAAATCTCAATTCATGTTTCAGAAATTTCTCTGCCTCTTCTGCAATGCTGCGTTTTAGAAATAAAATGCTTTTTAAGTGTCAGTCAGGAAATCACAAATACACCCCATCATAATGAGAAAAAAAGTCAGTTCACTTTGATTGGAAATGCAGATGCCAGCCCTGACAGCAGCCAGTTTCACTGCTCCCCCAGTGAAAGCTGGAAAGCAGGATAGCCAATTCCCAGTGTTACAGCACAAGGAAATCTCACTGGCAGGATTCAGATGCAGGGCATTTCTACCAGCTGCACACAGGGGTGGACATTAGGCATATTTGTTATCCTTCCTGGACAAAATGTAGCTCTTAATGTTATATTTTCTAGTTTAATTCTCTTCACTTGCAAAAGTATAACACCATATCAAATATCTGACATATTTTTTCAACAGACATTTGAAGTGAGATTAGCCCAACTCTGCTTGAACAGCACTGAAGGCTGCTGTCAGTTTCAAAGTGCAGTGTTGGCTAAAATCCAAGCTAAGATTTTGGACAGTTCCACTGCATCCAGACACATCTTTCACCCACAGCTTCATTTTAGGAACTGTTAGGACTTCAATCTTATTTGCTTCACAAGACCAGGGCCTACCCATGCCATTTGTTAAAATGCAATGTTTACCAGTACAGAGCTCACAGAAAATTCTTTTCTTCATCCGCTGAGGCTGCTAAGGACAGTACTGTACCAGTGTTAACAGTTACAGATTAAATGTGTTTTTCTCACAGTTGCTATGACTCTCAAGTAACCGGGGAAGCTGTGATAATGTAGGGAGACTCATGTTAAAGTATTCTCAGTTCCCTGATCATATAGAATTAAAAAATAATTTTAAAACTGAACAGGAGGCAGTGATCAGTATTGACCAAAAGATTCTAAAACATCCAGCAAACCCATCCAGGTTGCTCTTGAACAAGAGGCTCCTAGGCAACAGAATCAATGCCAGCCCTTGGCTCACAGAGCAAAAGTCAAAGTGGTTCATGTTAGTTCAAGGCACTGGTCTTGAACACTGGATATTTTAGGTTCAGTTCCTACATGAGATTTGTTTCCTCCTGAAGCACACACGTAAAACACAGGTGAAAGCCATGCCCTAACAGTACATATTTCTCTCTATCAACTGCAAAAGCAGCGCAGGGTGATGTGCTCAGGTAAAAACATTAAAATTTAGGCATGAGTGAAGGTCACATTACAAGAGCTGATAAGCAATGTGCAGCAATATTGATAAAGTCTAAAGCAAAAACCTCCTTCTTCTAAAAATACGGGGAAAAAAATGCCAAGATATGGAAAGGGAAAAGGCAACTTTTCTTCAGAAATCAGGATAAAAATCTACACAATAGATAAGAAAAAACCCCACGGGGAGAACATGAAAAACACTCCCTCTGCTAAAGATGATCAGACATACACTGTTCCCTCTGCAATTACTTATCTCAGCACCTGCTATCCATTTAAAAAGCGCCTTTTGGTTCTCATACAGCTGACCAGATTTTCAAGAACAATTAGACACATTTACAAGTAGCAGCCTGGTCTCATTGCTGGTTGGGGTTTTTTTGCTGTCTCAGAAGCAACTTTTCCTATAGATGGCTACTGGACTTTGGACATAGAAACCTCACCCAGTAAACAAATCACTCCACCAAACTATTTTATTTTCTTTAGTTTCTAAATGGATATTGTCCCTGACTGCAGGCAAACTTAAAAGGTGAGTACTTTCTAAGTACGTGCCTTCAGCTGCCACACAGCATATCCATGGCAACTACATTTAAGCAAGTTTATTTGATCCCACAGACACAGCTAACAACCATACTTCATGTAATAAGGCTAGTTTGTTTCTAGTCTCCCACTTAAACAGCACAATGATATATACTTGGGAAATCCAAACCAGATGTACCACTAGTCACACACAAACCAGTCGCGCTGTGGTGGTATGGACCTATCCAGACTCTCCAGTGCTTCAGCTCTCGTGACTGGTAAGGAATCCCTTACCAGGCCTGATGTGCACAGCCGAGACAATGAACACCTAAGACCAGGCAGCAAGCATCAGGAAATCACTCTCTGCGCCATGTAGATTAAATTGCACAGTAATAACACAAATATAGGGGAAGAAAGCAAAGTCCTGATATGCCTTTTTTTAGTGCTGACCACTTTGGGGTAATACAGGAGGTTTTTGCAGGTTTCTACATCTGACTAAAGCTTCAGTTTTGAAGAAAGAAATGAAGAAAAAAACCCAACTAAACACATAATTCCTACATTATTCCAGGGCTTTTTGGAGCTTTGACTGAGGATTAATTGCAGGATATTGACTTAAAACTCTGCACACAAAACCCTTCAATCTCATAGAAGTGCCTTTAGTTTACTATTAGAAGAAAAAACAAACAAACAAACACATACACCAAAACAACAAACAAACCAAAACTAAACCAACACAAAATTGAAACAAGAAGTACCAGAAATCTATTCAGTGTCTGATAATCTTTTATGGCAACTGACAGCCCAGTTAGAAATCAGTTCCTTGAAACACACTGTATCTGAGTTCTTACTTATGAATCTCTTGCATAGCCTGAAACTGAGAATTTGTTTCTTGCAAATGTTTTCTTCTTGCAAATGTTAAAACATGTCAGAGGAATAAGATTTAATTCTACTGAAATTTATAGTCCATCTAGCTTTACATCTTCATGCTGTCATTTTACATTGCTCTTCATTATCTTTCTCAGAAGTAATGCTAGTTTTTCATGAAACTGAAAGCCTTGTTTGCATTCACTCCTTACATAACACCTCCCATCATTCAACATTAATTTTTAGAAAACAAGAATAAGGTGGCTAGGCCTGATTAGAGCTAATTCTAGAAACACATCACTTTATCCTGAGAAAACAGATGAAATTATATCTATAAAACATATTTCAATATCTATTCCTCCATTCTTTGGAAAGACAAATCTCTTATTCCACACTACCTCAGAAGTGAAATGAAAAAGCCTGTTGTTTTCAACATTGCCATTAAAGAAAGTAAATAGAAGCTGGGGATGCTCACACAAGTTACTGTAGGCTACTAACTTAAGAACAGCAGCCTAGGATAATTTCTAACATCAGAATTTACACGACCTTTCTTACTAGAAGCTGGACACTACCTTTTTTAATGTTCCCAACAGACATTTAGTTAAGACCTTAGGAATACATTTCAGGATAAATAATCACAAGTGTAACATGCCAAGAATGACGATATAAATGTCTCTGAAGCCTGCAAATTCATTTCCATCTTTATCTTGCATTCCTTACACTTGACCCCAAAGCTTGGAAGGAGCCATAGGACAACAGTACACATTGAAAAACTGCATGTCAAAGGCACTGGACTGCACCAGAAGAGCCATTTCCCTCTTCTTCAGCCCTCACAGGACTATGTCTCGGGCAGATGCAAATTGAGAAAGCAGTTATTAAGATCACAAGCCCATTGCCTTTTTGGCAAAGGAGGAGCGTTGCTGTTTATCTCCGCGTGCTGCTGAACCAGGTCACCTCAAGGAATCAAGTCAGTAGATAGAACCAGAAAGGAAAGAGCAGCTAAGAAGTCCTGGTATTATTCTCTCCTGTACTTATATACCCACAAAAAAAACATGAATGCAAGCCCACAAAAAATACTTAGCAACTCCTATTTACTGTGAAACTAGGGATTCAGTAGTTGCCCCACTACACAAAGCACTGAGAGGTTTTTCTGTTACACCTGTCTCTGCTTGAAATACCAGCCTGCGCTACCGAAACGGATCGTTACTGAGCCTTTAAGACAGATATCACTGCTATTTGAGCCACTGAGAAACAGATAAAATTATGAAAGGAAAACTTGGGAAGCACAGAACTTGTGTTATTTTATCTCATCAGTGCAATAATCCCTGGTCTCAGCTGCCCAGACCTCACTCTAAGGCATGTCCTGTTTATCTACAATTGGTTTTTACCCCAGAAGTTTCATTAAAGAGGTTTCCCAGAAGTTTCATGAAACTTTTTTTAGTGAGAGGTACAACACATGTGAAATGAAACTCAAGTTTGTGCCAGTTTAAAATGAAAATATTTGCCCGTAAAGCCTTGCTTGGTTGAATTCCATTCTAACAAGTATATAGAATTAAGACACAATATAATTTGTCTGAGATAAGTGTCTTATTTTCTGCAAGCCAATGAGCTTTTTTCATTCCCAAACGGCACTCTGCAACTTAAGTAAATTGTTCAGTGTCCTTAAAACTCAGTCAATTATGCAAAATGTAAATTGAGACTAAAACAGCCACCCACTGGATATACAAAGGGAAATAAAGCTATTAACATCAGACTCCTGAACATCTTAGTTACAGAACTAGGCTGGAGGGGAGAAATAGAGATCTGTGGGCTGAAAACTAATAATCAGCAAATGAAAAATATGCCAAGTATCACGTGCACCCAGCAGCATTTCCAAGAACCAACCTTCCAGAAAGATCATTTATCGAAGAGAAAAATGGTTAACATCCTACTAGGTTCCTGCTTTCAGTAAAAGCACCTCTCTCAGAAATGAGACTAAGATATCTGCATTCATAGGGATGAATGAGGAAGAAATGTATCCTTCTTTGAGTTCCTAGATGTATTCAGAAAGGTCATGAGCAAGGGAGAAGCACTACCACTCTAGAGAACGCTTTCCAGCAACCACCCTTCTACCTGGAATAAGAAAAATATTTTAAAAAATATATAGTTTAATATTTTTAATATTTTAAGTAATTACTAGAACATAAACTGCATTTCTTTCAAGCTCCCATTTTGCACTGGTACAATCTCCAGAGATTTGTAAAATAAATCAGCAATGGTTATTAAAAAGGAAACAAAAGCATCATTTGAATGAGGTCATTAAGTGCACAGTGGACCCTGTACACATCAAGATAAGCATCAGTTTTCATATGGTATAGTATGAAATATATATTAGGTAAGTACAGCCCTCCCCTTGAAAGCCCAGCTGTGAATGCAGCAGGCCTTCCTGCAGCTGTAATCCAGAGCAACAGTGAAAGCAGCCACAAGTTCAAAGCTGAACCAGAAAGTGAAGACCAGCACCTGCTCGTACATGGGGGTTCTACCATCCTGCTAAGAATTTCCACCTGCTGCTGAGTTCCACTGGTGTTCCTTGCCAGGGCATCTGCTAATCTCTCTCTGGCTATCAGCAAATGGCAGGCCTTGGAGAGGTCATTTAACTGTGTGGAGGCTTCCAAATAAATGTCTATTAAAATGCAAGGGAGAAGATCCACATTATCTATTTGAAGAAAAGATACACTACCATCAAAGCTGAGCTTTACAAGTGATACCTATAATAATCTCATGTCTTAATGGAAAGGTTAAATATGTACTTGAGCTGTTTAAAGATCTGGATCTTCTGCTGTATGGGAAATCCCAACAGTTAAATTTTTTTTGTTCTGAATGAAAATGTCAACAACAGCAGACAAAAGAAAAAAAAAAATCCACCTCAAAAACAACCAACCAACCAACCCACCAATGTTTTTCAGAACTACTGAGCTACTTGCTCAATTCAAAACTGCAAACACATTTCATTTTACTTGCAAGGAGAAAATGTTTTATGGAAGTGGAAACAAAGTGATTGAAAATTATTGAAAATTGAACAGAATGGAAACAATAAAATAGAAAAAAGACCATTTCAACATAATTTGGATGGAACTGTGTTATATTAAATTTTTTCTAAGATTGACAATTTCCACAAAATATTTTGCTTTTTTGAACAACATAGCATAGAATCTGTTCCACTGATTTATTTTTTTTTATCCCATCATGTTTCACTAAATATACAGGAAAAAAAGCAATCAAAGCAGCAACAGAAGTATGTCAAATTCAGGTGAAGACTATGAGCATCAAACTCAATGTTAATTATCAGAGTTGGAAGCTATTGTTTCTGCTCTCACCTTAAACAAACTTTTACTTCAGGATTATATAATTAAATTTGTAGCACTGATGGTAGAGGACTGACAGACATTGTGCCCTGATTCTCTGCAGCTTTCTACCCTGTGTAATTACCTACGAGTGCACAATCGCATATTGTAAAGAACTGAAATATTTTATGGTCATGCTGCACAACTGCAAATCACTACACCAGGTATAAAGAGATGACTAATTGGGCACTGAGTCAGCAATACCCAAGGTACAAAACATGAAGCCTGTGATTTTTGCTAATTTCAGCTACAGGAGGCAGTGGATTTGGATGCAGCTGTTCCCCCGCACTCAGCTCTTGCTCTCTCTGCTTCTGCCACCCAGCAAGCACTGCCCTGCCCCCAGAGATATGGCAGATCTGGGTCTGTAATAATTCAAAAAAGAGAAAACAATTCATAAACTGCAGGTTCTGGAAGGGATCCTGTCATGTGTCAGTCACAGCCTGACAGATATTGAGCAACTAGTCTCCCACCCACGGGTGTTAAGCAGCCCCCAAGACAAACCTTGAGTGAGCAAGAGGCTTTAAGTAAACATGTACTCAATATTGTTTATTTCACTGAATTCATGCCTAACAAAGGAACATTTAAAGAATGATCTAACATATATTTATTATAAGGTGCTGAACAGAGCAAAAAAAAAAGCCTGGGATTAACCCCAGCAACCCACGACTTTATTTGAAAGAATAAAACAAAATCTAAACAGATGTTTTGAAACCAGGGTAAATCTAACCACATGCCTGCTTTCATGAATGCTCATTAACTTCCTTTGTTTAGTCAAAGAAAGTGTACTAAGCTTGCTTTCCTCCCCTGCCTCTTATCCAAAGGCTCTGAAAAGGGAGCTGTCCCTCACTCAAAGACAAAGCAGGTTTGTTTCAATTTATTGCAAAACCAGGCTGCTCTGAAATCTCCCATATTTTCCCCACAAACCCCAAATACTCTCTCTGCCTCTGTATGATTTTCTAAGGAAACTCTGTCCTTACATTAGTGCCCTATTTTCAAGGCCCCCACCAGTGCTGGAAAAATCATGACAAACAAAACAAAAATTTACAGAATTTGCTGTTGGGGGATTTATGAGTTTATTCAACACTAAGCTGAGATCTCATTCCAGTTGCACAGAGCAGAGATCCATGAAGTAGAATATCCATTTAGCTTTATTAAGTTCTATTAAGTATATTACATAGAAAAAAAAATTACATATCATAATGAAGACAGATGAATCAATGCTGAATAAGACTTCATGCAAAAAAAACCCCCAGTATCAGTTCCATATATTTTCCAACTCAGTAGCTTTTTCTCATGTCTGCATAACAGTACTGCCATTAAAATAACAAGGAAGATGATATAATTTTACATCTTCTGTACTTCCAGTGAGAGTTCCCACGTGACATATGACCATTAGCAATTCACACACAATATTGCCAACACATGAGTCATCAGTTAACATTTCTGTAGCATTCTGAGCGTGAATTCTGTGTGGTTTAATAACCACAGTGCCAAAAAGGGGGAAAGCATCACTGATTTGCTGTGTTGAACTGGAATAAGATAGTTGGGCTTTTGCTTCCATTTTTGCAACCACAAAAATGATAAAATTCAATTTTCATTTGCAAAAGGCTGTCTCACGGGCTATGCAGATGGATAACAAAACATCTAAATATCTTTGTTGCAAACTCCATTTGGGTTTTGGGGGGACTGCTGACTGAGCTGTAGTGTTCTGCAACATTTTCATTATCTGAGGATCAAAGGAGAATGAAAGGCAATCAAAAGCTGCTCTTAAAATGCCATAAAGTTTTGATTTGTTCTCACCACCCTATTCTCAAGAAACCTGCCCACCTTACAGCTTTTAGCAGATGTGACGACACAATTTAAGCCTAATCATGGCTCTCTCACCATAACCACTTTGCCATGCTGCTTTCTCCAGAACTGACACCATCTTTATGCAATCAAAACCACCTCCCCTCATCCGTCCCAGTTCTCTGTGCAAGCCAACAACAAATGGTCACATCCCTCCTCGGATGAAAGAGGCCTCAGGGAAGGAATGAAATGTCACCAAGTCAGTGTTTCTCAGGGTAACTTCGGGGCAGCATCATACCCTGGATACCCTACTGTCTCTGATTGAAGGTCAGAGTCAAATCATACCTCCAGAATTTAGAAAGGGACCATCCTCTGCTAGAAATTGCTCTGCTTGTTCAACTTTTCACTAGCAGCTGACTGAGCACTGACAGTATTGCAACCAACATTCTTCTTACATACTGTCTCGGTTTAGGGTCAGGGCGGCCCCTTAGACCTAACAGATGCTCTCTGTTAACCCCCCTCCCTCCCCAAAGGGGAAGAG